>JAHDVE020011417.1:0-76200 GCA_022606495.2 Halesus radiatus | reverse complement strand
AAAGGTAGATAAAGTATACAGCCAATCATTAAATACACAAAAAATAATTAGGATGTCGTCAGCTATTTCATTATCCACCTTAATCCTCCGATTTTTTGTAATTTGTAAAACGTATCGAGCGATTAATTAGAAAAATAAGCTCAAATCAAGAAATAAAATAAGTGAAGGCGTTCATCAAGTCAGTTGGGAAGAAGTCTGCAGGGTGAAGAATGCCCCGATGAGAGCCAATAAGAAGATGGAGGTAGCAAGGAGCGTGGGTCCAAAAGGTGAGGAATTTATAATAATGTTTCCTGCCAAGCCGAAAAAGCTACTGGACTGAGATTTGTGCCTATGCTGGGTATGTAGCCTGGCTTACAGATGGCCATTCATAGATTCAGATATTTGAACGATGTCCTTAGAATAGAAACATAGATCGCTTTCCGGTGAGTTGGGCAAACAAATTAAGAGCTTCGAGTGGATCAGAGCCACCAAGAACGTCATATTTGGAGAAAGCCCTTGATCGAAACTGAAGGCCAAAAGAATTAAAAGTAATAAATGTATATTTTTTTATGTACACTTTGTAATGGTCTAACCATCATCATTTTCTTTTAATAGAACCCTGGAAAATATTTTTTTTTATATGCATAACTTTCATGCTAGAAAAGCTTAAGGGGGCGACATCTATCGACTTGTGGAGAGTTTGATTACAGTGAATTATAATCCAATAATTTTGATTCATAAAACTCGTTGCAACATAAAACCACGAGATGGCAGTGGGAAGAAGGCGTTCCCTCTTATAAATAAACACCACAGGATTGGGCCAGATCGACGAAAACGTTACCAATCAAACGAGCGTTTTACATAAACAATAATTAGTGGTGACAGGACAAAGGAAATATTAATTATTTATGTGAATCGAAAGGGTTCAGATCGACGGCCTATAATGTAAACATTCCAGCAGAGGGCGAATAGGGCGAGAGAGGTCGTGAACTATAAAGAAAACATGGGTAATGCAGAGATGAATAACCATCGAAAAGTGAAAACAGAAAGTAAAAATAATACGCAAAATGTTAATTACAAATAAAAAAACTACAAAGTGATGATTTATCTTGCACGGGGAAAGGTGTGTTTGCATTAGAATTTAGACAGAAAGACGTGTCATGTAAGGCTAAGCGGAAAAACAACGAATTAGAGAAAATAATTCAGAGAACAATAGCTTCAATAGATGAAAAAGGGAAGAAACAAGAATTATACAGTATGGAAACTTCGGCAAACTTAAGAGACGATTTAGGCAGGACTAATGTGAAATAGGAGTACAATTTTCTAATTTCAGGAACGTAGATAATTACAAGGGAGTGAAACTAGACTGATTTTAGGTGATAAAAGGTATTAATTGAGTAGATTCGGGACATCAGATATTATGAAAATGTAGATGAGAAATGTATCAATCAATTATAAAATTTAAACTGAAGGAATTCAATAGAAATATTGAGATATATGAACTACTACTTTGAATATAGTTCGATACATTTAGGTAAAATTTTGAGGTTGTCAATGACTAATGTAAACAAGGCGACAAGAATTGTTTATTTAAGCGACCAGATGAACATGAAACTCAGGTGATAAAGAGACAAACGAACAATTAAAAATATACAGGGAAGATAGGAATATTTACTTAAGGAAAAGTAATAAAAAATAATGGGTTTTCGATTAACTCTGATTTATATCGGTTTTTTAGAAAAGTAATGGTTATTACCCATGATAAACAATATGCTAATGTGATATTGAGTTAGAGTGAAATGGAAAAGGGGGAGTGGCCAGGAAAGAAGTGAACGAACTCATATCTACCAGGTTTGGGGTAGGTAAATCGCAGGAAAAACGCCAATAAATTAATACATAAAATTATTAAAGGTAGTGAAAAATCAATTAAGGATGATATCAAACGACCCGGATGAAAGTATAAGCAGACGACAGGTACATGCAAAAGGTGTAATACAGTTAGATCAGGAAGAAGCAGTGCAACACATTGAAAAATCATTCTGGAAAGGTATATTTATTAACTCAGGCAGGTGAGGTGGGGAAGAAATTATAAAGTGTTTACACCAATATTAGGATCAATTGAAAATTGCGCGAAAAGATTCGTTAATCGAATATTCACATGTTAGATCAGAGAAAAACCATGTTACCATCGGAAAATTCATAAATAAAAAGATATCGCATATAAAGAAAACCAGGGACTAAGGGAAATTCTAAAATTGAACGATGTGAAGAAGGCGCTTCTTTAAATAAAATTCAATAAGGACATAGTGGCTATAATTACGAGATACCTGAGTTCATAGGCGACCAAAGAATAAGCGATAGATAATATTTTCAGAAAAAAAAACATGAATCGAAGTTTCCAATTCTATAATAAGGAACAGCAGGGCGATCTAGAGGAATGAACTAAATTCGATCCTGGCCGGAGTGAGGAAAAGTGATGGATTCAGAGGCGGGCCAGGTGTTATCTAAATATTTACATTGAAGAATTACATTCGAAATTAGTATTACTTACATATAGGTTTACGAGTTAATAGAGAACATAATTTAATGAAGGTATGGAATGGAGTTAAAACCTTTTGATTCTAAGCTGTATATATAAGGAAATGTAACGGCAGAATATGGGGGTTAGTCGCGGAATACGTCGAGCGAGGAAATATTAAATTACGTGCTGGCCGATTTTAAGTAATTGTTTTGTTTTTGGACTTAGGAAGTTTCATTTGATTTGTTTCTTACAATTAAATAAAGTTTTAAATAAATTCTTTTAAATAGTTGTTTGATTGATTCAACAATAGTTTGATTTAATTCAATAATAGTTTGATAAATATTGAAGTTTCTAAAATTCATTATAATTAAGTTGATACTAAAAATTACTTCTGTGAATTAATTAAAATTGGTGGTTTTAAGTGAAATTATAATAATCGAAAGTGTTTATAAATAAAGTGTTTGAATTGAAGTTGATTGGAGTTCGTCGCGAAATAAGTTGGAAGAAATAGTTCATTACGGGCGTATCGGTATTTGGGTGATTAAAAAGTGTTTTTCTGGACTTAGAAAGTTTCATTTGATTTGACATCTTACAATTAATAAAATATTAAAATAAATTCCCTTAAATAGTTTGATCTAATACAATAATAGTTTGATAAATAGTGAAATCTCCTAAAAATTAATAATACTTAAATTACGTTAAAGATTCTAAAAGTCGCAATTAAAGTTGGTAACAATATATTTGATTTAATTTTCTCAAAACTGTTAGAGCAATGTGATAATAATAATAATTTAATAAATATTGAAAATTTCTAAAATTAATAAAGTTATTTTTTAAAGATTTTTTAAAATTGCTTCTGTGAATTAATTAAAATTGTTTAAATGAAATATGATTTAATTCATATTTTATGTTGAACTGAATTTATTACGAGTTTAAGAAAATTAAATATAATTGCGTTTAAAATAATTTAGTGAAAGTTTAAAAACAGCTGAGTCTTAGTTTCACATAATTCATTTTTAATACTTAGTGTGGGATTAATTTCGTAAAAGAAAAATAATAAAGCTCTAAAATATTACCGAGCGTTCGGTTTACGGATTTAATTAATAGTTAGTAAAGAGAATTACGTGAGTACAAAGAATAAAATAGGAAAATAAAACAACAAAAATTAAATATTATCTAATAAAATTTGGATTTAGAGATCATTAAATTTGAAGAAATAGTACAAATCTGTAGATCACGAATTGAAATTAGGAAACACTAGATTGTATTAAGTAAATATTTCTAAATTAGATTAAACATACCAGGCAGGGAAGTCCAATATTTTCCCAAACCTCGTAATTGGCGTGTATAACCCGTCTGGAAAAATTATGAAATTTGTCGGGAGTTCAGGTGAGTCAACCATTTAATATAAAAGTTTTCAGGTTCTCCCGGGGAAGGCGAGGACGGAGACATGAATTATATTTCTAATGATTTATAAGTACATGTATTGTATATATGTATATATATATATGATTATATTTAATGTTTAATATATAGGTCAATACTATACGACCGTTATCTATCATGAGTAAATGTTTTGTATACTTGATCAAAGCCGTTCTAATCAAATAATTATGTTCAAATACATTTTGGGGTACCCGAGCGGTATGTCTAGCTCCATTAAATATTTTACGATAATCCTCTCTTTTTCACATTGAATTATAATTAAACGAGTACTAAAGATAATTCAATTGTCTCACTCAATACCAGTACTTGAATTTAAATATTCAGAAATATAATTTTTACATAAATACATCTAGGTATTTATAATAATTTCCGTTAGATACTTACCTGTATAAAACTCTCTTTTCGCATTGAATTATAATTAAACTAGTACTATAGATAATTCAATTGTCTCACTCATTACCAGAACTTGACTTTTAAATATTCAAAAATACCTAAATTTTTTCCATAAATACATTTAAGTATTTATAAAAATTTCCGGTAGACACCTACCTGTATAATTGTCTTTTATTGAGTTGACTCATAAACAACAACTTCAGAACATCTTATTGACTTTCACTTTGGATCCCGTGTGCGTTGGCTAAGGGGTTAAACGAGTGAAATCGTCTGAAGCTCTCTATCACGTGGAGGACGGGAGAAGGGAACGAAATACCAGTCTGGCTTCACCTAATTATCCCTGGTGGACAAAGAACCAGACTTGTTGAATGTTGAGGATATCCGTCGCTTCCAGAGGGTGGACCTGGTTTCCTACCATCCTGACGTTGGTGAGTTATTTTCCCAGAAGCGTCGACATTTAGGGTGTTTGAGGGGACTCGCATTCCGAGGTGTCATGGATCGATGCCTATCTTTGACGATATTCAATGACGAGGGGACATTTTCACAGTAGGGCATGATAGGAGGGAACGATAATTGTCCATGGGCTTTCCTACCTGTTTTTCTGCGAGACGAAGGGACATGAGAGACAGTTTATTCGCTGACCGCTTCCTGATGTACGTGTGTATTCTCCTAGTTGTATAGTGAAATAACTTCGGCTAAAAACTTGGCCTTTACTAAGAGTATGTATGTGTGTATGGATAGGTATATATATATAAAGAAAGTGTATAATGTATCTATCAAATCTATATGGCCGTTATTTATTTTATCTTTATTTATATACAATGTTTAATATGTATATATATAAAACCAATTATTATATTTATGTATATTTCCTATAAAAACAATTTATTTTATTAGTATATATTTTTCCTAACACTTAAATTCGAAAACTAACGTTACTAATTATAAACATCCCAAACGATTTTTATTAATTCAAAGATCGTTATCATTCTAAAACAAACCAATGAATCCTAATTGTTATGCTTCCTGACGGGGGTCTCTGACACTTAATAACTGTCGCATATCTCAATGACACACTTCCTCGACTGTTATTAAAACTAGGTCAACATTCCAAACCACACCCTTCTTTTATCGAAGTATGTAGATACGTATAAGTACGTATATATATATTCGAATTTCAGTACATCTTACGAAGAATAAGTACCTTAACAAACGTCGACATTTAATTGAAAAATAACTATCATCTTTTGCGATGAACTATCATCTTTTGCGATGAACTATCATCTTTTGCGATGAACTATCATCTTTTGCGATGAACTATCATCTTTTAGAAATCACGTATTTGTAGTTTGCGTACATAAATATTTTTATAGCGCCATTTTCATGGAAAGATTCAATTCAAAGGCGCTCCACACCCGTTCGAACATATTGATGAATTCAACAGAACAAACAAAAACCCACATTATTAGAATTGTCAAAATAAGCATAATCATTCGTCGACAATACGTTCCCAAGTTATGTTATAAAATTAATTTTATCTTCGACTTAGGTTTTCAAGGTTCAGGCCTTGCAAATTTTGGGCTTTTTTTTGAGTCCTACCTTTTCTCCAAACAAACAAAAATCAATCTACAGTTAAATTCAAACTACATGAGATAGCAGGGTCTCATTAAACCAACCTGTCAACCAAACCAAAAAGTAATCTATTATATATATTGTATTATCACTTTCATGTATTTTGATAAGTAATATGTCTGAATATCTGGCACAGATTCACGACCTGTGTTGGAGATGTCAGATCCACAATTTTCTGGGAAAACTGGAGTATTGTGGATTATAAAAACTCGTATTGTTTACATATATTTATAATTTGTACCTATCGATTGGGCAGAAATAATTGTTGATTTAAGCGTGGTTATCTCTGAACTCTTGATGCGGGGGACGGCCTTTCAACCCGGACTTTGCAAAAATTCGCAAGTATATAATGTTGTTTGACGAGGGGACGGAACCGGTTTGATCTCCTTTAAATGTAACTGTCTGGAGGACGGGACTTCGGAGGGTCTCGGACCCATGGATAAGGAAGGTGCTCTTTCCGTCGCGGTACAGGGGATGACCAATAGCGCACGAACTAAAAGAAGAGGTTACGTATACCGATTTGGTCAGGCTGTGCGTCTGTGAAGAGAGAGTTACTGACCGGAAACGTGGTCATCTGAGTACTTTAGGGGTAGGTCTGGAGCCGAATTGCAGCAAAACAAACTGTATTCGATCTCTCGTCATAACAAAAGCTGTGAAAACTAAAACCTAATCATGTAATTTTCCCAAATTTAGGAGAGGATGGAGATGGCGCCAAAACAAGTAAAACTGTACCCTTTAACCATGAAATTTATTGAAACTAACTCATGTAGAATAACACTTAGTACGATGAGGAAAGGCGATAATACTGTGATCATTACATTTATGTCTACCAAATTTAAAACTGAAACTACGTCGTATTATATAGATCAGGAATAGTGCAATTAGTATAGCCTAGAAGCTAAGTTTTCCCATTAAAACTCACGATAGAAGAAAAATAGAAAATTTAGGGGTGAAGTTAGGAAAATGCTAGTCTTCCTATAGGAAATTAACGTAGATTGCATAGTAGGATAATAATAGAGAGTTCAGAACATTAAAGTCTAAGATAGGAGTAATGTTAGGAATATGAATTCTGTCAATGGTATGCGAGAGTCTGCCTACGCTACAAAGAATAGGGGTTACCACAAAATAAGACCTTGTTTTTCCAATAGTCTGAACCAAAAATCAGAACACAACGTAGACTCCGGAAAAGCTTGGGAAATTGACCACATTGGAGTGCAAAATACCGTGAAAATTAAGAAAATCGGAAACACTCGAATGTTAGCATAGGGCTAGACGTTACACGCTGGCCAAGGAGGAGAAAAAACCTCAAATTGAAAGGAAAACTACAAAGGGTTTTCCGATCACATTAGTTAGGAAAATTTAAGGCAGCAGTAGAGGAGTCATCTTAAATCGGTGGCGCGAACGGAAGTCTATTGCTAAATTAAATCATAAACGAAGGAAGGGCGGGCCATCACATCTTTAAAGCCTAGTGGAGGGGGGGCCATCTCAACTTCAAGGATATTTACAAATAGTGGCGCCTGGTGACTTGTAGATTTTTGCTAAGATTGAAAAATCGATTATTAATATTAATGCCGAAATTGTTCTTTTTTTTTTAAATCGATTTTGTTGTATGAGGATCTTTCAGCAAGCGGGTGCAGTGCACCGTAAAACTGAAGATTTATGAAAATTTTCATAAAAAAAGAGTGTGCGATAAAAAAAAGTTTTCGGCTACTGCAGTAATAATAAGATTGTTACATTTCATACACATATTTAATTATTTAATGTACATAATGAAAAAAAAGACTCGAACAATTCCAAAATGTAATCCTCAGAAGATGCACCAAAAGTCCTTGGTTCGTCAGAAATAGCATAATTAATACAGGCACGAAAATCCCACCCCCTGAGGAAACATATAGTCGATTTAGCCAAATCTTTCTTCTCAAAATTTGCTTCAAATCCGAACCCATACATCTCTTGCCGACGGCAACCCAACCCACCCCCTCCCGATCTCCTTAATACTCCCCCCTTGATGTGTGGGCGCTAATGAAAAAAAACAATAAGAGCAACCAAAAATACAAAAGAAATAGTATTATAAGATAAACAAAAATAAACTAACCCACCCGACATGCAAAAAATAACCATAGCATTACCAAAATATTTAAAAAAAATGAAGAAAAAAAAAATGTATTTAAACTCAATATTTTTCCATAGGCAGCCCACACATCGGGTAGAAAAAAAACCATCCTCCACATAACCATCAACGCCAGTTCGCGAGAGAAAGAGATTGGATTCTCTGTAACTCGCAAAACACAATACGACATAGTGCGATAGATTTTCTTTTGATTGACTAAACAGAAAACTTTGTAAGCCTGACGGCAAGTGTATTGTTGACGGGGAATTTTACATCATCACTTCTAATTCCTACTCTCCACACCTCCGCCGTAAAATTTCCCGACTATGACGCAGTAGTCCTGTCACCGTAATTACTAAACTGATGGATTTGCTGTCATTATCTCCACCACGGAGACCCACCTTCTCTATTGTACTCGTATATGGGGCAGCACTAAAATAACAAACAGTAAAGTTTAACGATCCGTTACAGGCCGGAGAAATAATTTGCAGATTTAATAGGCGTTAGGACTCAATAGGGTGTTATCCACTAACAACTAAACAATTAACGGAAGCGATCTTGGGTTAATTTCTTCTTTTAAGCCCTTGGCACATTAAAATAGACCTTCGATTATTTGTTGTACTGAGTTTTTTTTAATGCGGCATTTATATCAGTAATAGTAGCAGTCGCTTACAACTTACTCACATTTAGTCCATTTATTGTAAATGACAGAGTTTATAGCCTCTTTAGAGAATTTAGAGTATTTATCAAAGAAATATATCAAGTGTTAACAAAAAAAGTGTTTTGTCTAACGAGTTTACTAACTGCGTCAACCATTTTCGGTTTTATTCAATCCGTCCAAAAGTCAAAGATTTATAACCTTGGGCCAAATCGGAGTCTCTTGGCGCAGACAGCGACTATGGCATCTCAAATTTCATGGCTAAAATCATTAAAAGCAATAAAATTTCGATTTTGAATGGCGGTTACGACCAGAAATTAGAAAAAAGGTTAATAATAATAATAATAATTGGATTACTTCTATAGCGCCGTTTTCGTGGGAAAATCATCTCAAGGGCGACTGTTGCGACTGGAACTTAAACGTGGGCTGCTGAGAAATCTCTCACTGTCCAAATGCATTGGCAGTTTTTTTTTAAATGTGAATACTGCACAAGAGGTTAAACCTGTCCGTAATGATATCTCCAAATGGGGTATACTGTGAGGCATAAAGGAGTGGGAGGGGAAAGATATTGGGAAAAGGAATCTTGGGAAGTATCTTGTTGTACAGACATTTTTTTTTTAAATAAAGAAAAACAATTCCGGGCTACGAATAATCGGATAATATTTGAAAAACACCCACTACCATCATTATAAGCGGAAGATGTTATTGACGCAATGATAGAAGATGGTCAATTAACAATGTTTTCACCGATATAAATATTGTTTTAAAAATTGTATTTTGCTTAGCGATATTTATACATTTTATGAACAATCTCAGAACACCGTTAGTTTTCGAATAATGTTGTTAAAATGTGGAAAGCTACCAAAGGCCTTGTGTTCATTTTCACATAACCGTGATAACAAATTTCTCTTATTTTATTCAAGTATCGCCTAGCCAGTTATGGCTTCGAACTTGAGAGAAGCCAGCAGACCTCGGAGGGTAAACAGAATACACCCTCCGGAGAGATGGTCAAACAAAACACCACCCCTTGGTAAATTACAGCCAGAAATGTTGAAGGCTGAGCTGAAGGGTGGTTTATTGATTTTGGGAAGGCTGTGTTTCAATATTTTGATGATGTTTCACATCGAATTTAGAAACGATGACAACTATCTAGAGTTGACTACTCATTTGAGAACATACATAAATTTTAAATAATTCAAACAAAAAATAAACAATGTATATTTTTTACTTAACACTAATAATTTGCTACCGGTTTCGACACTTTCGTGTCCGGGTGGGAGTAGTGAAAATAAGGAAACATGGCTAGAAAAGGTAATTTACAGGGTTACATTTTATTGTCAATTAAATTGGATAAAAAAAAATGGTTGATTATTGTCTCTATTACGTTCAATTTGAAATGTACTGGGATATTTAAACTTAATTTTTCTTTACTGAAGCTATGGCCTATTTCTAATAAGTGATTGGCAAACTCCGAATAGTTGTTATTTCGTAAACAGAGTTCATGCTCAGTGATTTTACTTAAAAAAAATTCTAGTATATTTGTATACTTACATTCTGGGCGTCACATTCCAATTATATTAAGAAAATATATAAACATTCTTCTTGATAAGCAATTTTTATCTTAGAAATAGTGTAAGAAGCTGGAGAAATAAAATTTCGTAATCTTCAAGATAAACTATTTTACCGGTAAATGGTATATTGTCCATGGTTATTTTATATAGTTGATTAGTATATTTATTTATTTAATACATAATTTATTTAATATCAACGGTATAAATATACCATAAACAATAATTACATGTAACTACAAGCATAAGAAAATAGCACAAATAATTTTAAAAGGTTACTATTAAATGTGGAATTAGGTCGTATAATGACAATTTTACTGTTTTTAGATTATTTGTCATTTTTTATTTGTCTTTCGTCAATACCGATGCTTCTCTCTTTTTTTATACCTATTTACTTGTAAATTGTAAATTGTAAATTGTAAATTGTAAATTGTAAATTGTAAATTGTAAATTGTAAATTGTAAATTGTAAATTATAAATTGTAAATTGTAAATTGTAAATTGTAAATTGTAAATTGTAAATTGTAAATTGTAAATTGTAAATTGTAAATTGTAAATTGTAAATTGCAAATTGTAAATTGTAAATTGTAAATTGTAAATTGTAAATTGTAAATTGTAAATTGTAAATTGTAAATTGTAAATTGTAAATTGTAAATGGTAAATTGTAAATTGTAAATTGTAAATTGTAAATTGTAAATTGTAAATTGTAAATTGTAAATTGTAAATTGTAAATTGTAAATTGTAAAATGTAAATTGTAAATTGTAAATTGTAAATTGTAAATTGTAAATTGTAAATTGTAAATTGTAAATTGTAAATTGTAAATTGTAAATTGTAAATTGTAAATTGTAAATTGTAAATTGTAAATTGTAAATTGTAAATTGTAAATTGTAAATTGTAAATTGTTATTACGAAGATTAATAAATGAGACGACATATTTATTGGAATCAAATTGGCTGAAATGATTATTTATCTTATAATATTGCTAACGATAGCTGTGAAACAATTTTAATCCCCCTCGCTGGAAATCATTATCAAAATAACACCAGCTGAAGAGAAAAACATATTTTTAAATCCATGTCAGCATTATCCTTTACATGTAGCAAACACTTTGTGGGAATACATAATTATATAATAATAATAAAAATAATAAATAATAGAATAATATTAATATTCTATTAAATACCATGTATTTCTGTATTATATTTAATATATTGTGTATTCACCCCTGACAGGTTGAATCGAAACCGGTTGGATGAAAAAATAATAAAGTGGAATTACAACAAAGTTATTTTATTTTTTATCCTTATTATCCACCGTAAAAATTGATAGTGTCCGGAAAATTTTAAAACTTTTGAAAAAAACAAACACACTGAAAAAAAATATTTGTGGAAAAACGCATGATTGTAAAAGGCAGGTAGTCATTCCAATAGTGTGGAAAAGACAATCTGATGATTTTCATTTACCTTCATATAAAAATTAAAAAACGTTACTCACAAAACAACGCCAATTTTTATAACAGATACGTAGGGTGAGGTGTCTTGAATTTCTAGGTCAAGTATACTAATTTAGTTTCAGTTTTAAACGTCATTTCCGTCAAGAGCTTCTAAATATCTACTGTTGAAGATAAGTGAAAATCACGAACCGTTTGTTAAATGTTTAAAAATAAAACGAAAACATTTCCTGAATCTTAGAAGACGGTTACCACTATTCGTATTCTTAAAATATATTCCAAACAGACAGATATTTTCCAAACTTCCTATTTCCATCTCCGTCCGATAACCACACCTTTTAGCCTTACAACACACCCCGATATGGATTGCAATAGTCTCACTGGCTCTGTTGGGACTCGAGCGGTATTCACATGAAAAAACAGTCATTAAAAACACATTAAAAAAAGGGTGGCATCCGTTTTATACGTTTTTGCGATTTGGGTAAATTAATCCCGAAGTTGTCGAACTAACAGATAAGTAGAAATTTCGTATACCACTAATCCACGGAGGCCCGGAGTTCAACTTTAGCATTACTTCGATTCGACAATATTTCTATTGTACTGTAGCTTATTAAATAGCAGATAGTTTTAAAACTTCCAAATTCAAATGTCTGAGGCGATAATTTTAATCGGAAAACTTACGGCTTAATGAGTTTTAACGGTAAATGGCATAACTCTGCTTTAAAATATTTATGTTAGTTCGAGTTGAAGGTGATCTCCGAGATAAATAAGTGGTTAACGATAGACTTTATACAGGGTTATTCAAAATGATGTACTCAATTTCGTACCACTATGCTTTCTGAATTATGGATCGTATGTGATTGATCTACATAGCAATTTAAAGAGGAGGTCCGAAAGTTTCGAATCCCACCGTTAGATTTTTTATATTTTTTACAGTAACTTCACACAGAAGCGTCAGTCTATGTCATCTTTGGGGATGTTGTGTGGAGGGTCTTTTAGAAGATAGAAATAAGTTAACCTGGGTCTTGAAGAGACGCATGTTGTAAAATGGAGGAAACACAGAGGCGATTCCACAGCCGAGCTGTAATAGTTGTAGAAGCGATCCGTTTTCATATTGTTGGGGGCCCGTTTGACGTGTTTCCCAACTATGCACCAGTGCTGATGCGATCAATGACGCTAGTTCCTCAGAGCATCATCAATTGAATTTTTTAGGATATGTAAACTATAAACTCGGATTACATATTGAAACTTAAATTACAATTATTTAATAGTAGTGCTAAAATTATTAAAACTCTCAGATGACCTAACTTTTTTCCATAGTATTACTTCACGCAGAAGATAATACATTTTCAGATATAGTAGATATGTTCAACTCCTCGGAATACAAATACAAACAAACGATTTTGCATACATCCTAAATAATTATTAAGATATGTATCTAAAGTATAAGTATCAGAGAATGTGAGTTATGTTTTGAATATTCGCCTATGTAGCTAATTATTTGGAATGGTACTTACTCATAATAATAATAATAATAATCGGATGATTTTTATAGCGCCGTTTTTGTGAAAAATCACCTCAAGGGCGCTGTACAAATATTACTTCCTATTCTTATGTTACATCTATTCTACGAACTTATTTTTTATTTTTATTTTTTCACATTTATTTTCTCTTTTTGGACAGGCTATCATTACACATTATTTATAGACCATATAAAGAGATGCAGTTACATTATCAAAACTAAATACGGATTGGTCTAAGTTTTCATACATGTTAAATTGAAAAAAAAAGAAGCTAACTGTATTTATTCGTTACGATATATTGCAAGACGATAACACAAATGACAGAGTGATTGTTTCCATTATATCCAATAATGTATTTAAGCTAAGACAATGAATTATTATTCATATATTTTTAGCATAAATAACACAGAATACTCTTAAAAGGGCGAGCGGCGGGGGAAGGTGGTGGCCGGGGGGACTGATCCATAGGACCCTAAAAACACATGTTATTCCTGAATTTGTCCCTTAGACAAATGAAATATTTAGTTGTTGTATTTCATGAAGGCTACCCATTTTATCTGTGTGTACCTACTGTGATGTGTTTTGCACCTGTGTGACTATTGCAATTAACAAAATACGTATTAGCCCATATAGGGGGTATATAATATAATAAACAAACAATTTATGGTTTCAAAAAATATATATACTGGCAGAACAAGGACAGCATTCCCACCTGACGTCTGTGCTCCAAAGATTGCAATCCGTTCGTTGTAGGTGAATCTATCAAACGGGTGGCCCGTTTCTGCACAGAGTCAAGGGTTTTTTCAGATATTTTGGGGCTCCCAACCAGAGGTGGCTGCCGAATTCTTGCGATTTGTACAGGGTCAGCAGTTGTATACTATTAAAATATCTGCGGGCTCTGTACAGCAGGCCCAGATTCCGAAAGGCTAATAATATGACTATGCAAACGACCGCTAGAGTGCTCGCGCCACCAAGCAGCCATTTTGATTCAGATGTAAGCAAAATGGCTGCTAGGCAGCACAAGGCTTTCTGTGTTCATGAGTACTGTAAAACAAAATGGGCAAGTGTAGTGCAGCACACTTGTCGTCTCCATTTTAACGTTAAATCTCCAACTAGAAAGAGCATTTGTCGTTGGTGTCACCAATTTGTGTATCGCGTGAACCAGAGGAGAATGTTCAAATTGAGTGCATCATTTTGAATAACCCTGTGCTTTGAAGTAAACAATACAAAAGTATTGCAGACTTGGTATTACCGAATTTCGGAAAATTATGTAGCTTTATTTCATCAAAATATTTTTAAAATCACAGCGCAAGCAGAGTCCAAAATCTGAAAACAAAGCAAGGCTAATGATATGGGTATGGGTAATGAAGAAGGTTATAGGTGGAATGCTTTGACGGTTTGGATATATGGAGTGGATGGATAGATAAAGGAGTATAAGGATAAGATATGACAAAAAATGAATGTAATAAAAAATCAAGGACGCCCGAAAAAGATATGGCACAATCAAGTGAACCATATCGGTGCGTGCGGGTGGGTGCGTATAGATGTCAATTGTAATATTAATTATCACGATGGTTGCGATTGCGAATTATATTTTTAAGTTATAAATGACTTATTAATGATTATGCATCAGGAAAGGAAGGCAGTTAAGGATAAGAAAGGCACTCACCAATTCACTCACTGCACATGTAGTATTCACTTGTATTTCACTCGAGATGCGGCATGATGTCGGTCGGTGATAAAGTTAAATTTCAGATGCGGCGATTCGAATTGTTGGTGGAACTTGTGTTATCGGCGGCGGTTTTAATTGTACTGAGGTGAAAAAAGGGGGAAAGGGGGCAAGGGAGATGCACAAAATTGCACGCAATTATTTGGAATCCAAGCAATAATTAACAACTGGCGTGAACAGAAATATTTAATTCAAGAAAAAAGTAAATACATCAGAAGCGTTTGAATGAGACAATATGCGTAAGTAAATGAAGCAAGGACTGTATTCCAAAATAGAGTGGTATGGCGGTCCATTCTCTCTGCTTAACCCTAAGGAGAAACATGGCAAAAACCACTTTTAAATCGTTTAGACATTGCAAGGTGATACTGAAAGTATCTATCACTCCTCAATGAGGTGCAGACAGTATAATGCTGGGTTCTCACCTTCTCTATTTTATGGTCTAGCTGATAGAATGAACACGATGGACACCGCCTTGATCCTGGAATTCACACTAGCTCTATTTCTATTATATTTCAATTAATTTATATTTGTGGAACTCAAAATGACGCTGCAAATCTTTGAAGGAAAAAAGCATTTTTATTTTATTTGACATAACCATGTTCAAACAATGGTTCTATTCTATTTTATAGAGTATTAACTGATGTGTATCCGCCCTTGCTCGGGATTATTTTTTTTTAATAAAGTTATGAAGTTGTGAATTCTTGCTTGTCGTTTGGGTGCCATAACTAATTTAACAGTAAAAGTGATGCCTTGTGACGACTATTACTATCTCTAAACAAAGAAACAAAGACACATTTTTTCAAAGTATATTTAAATAATAAAGTTCTTAAGTGCCTACTAGTGTTTTTCATTTTGACAATATTTTACCTAAATAAACCTTCTTCTTTCGAATGTGTAATCTGTGGCTAACCGGAGTGGTATATCTATGGGTTAACCTTAATACAACATGGCGGGTTGAATTTTTTTCGTACTAATTTTAAAACGTTATAGCAACAGTTTTACATATTGGATTACATTCAAACTAATTCTAAACTTTCCTGGCACTAATAAGAACCGAAAAATTTGAGTAATTTTTGATGCAATCGAGGGCAGACAGACAAAAATTCATTTTTACATATAGAGATCAATAGAATAGAACGAACGTTGGAGTCTATTCAACATTGGGTTTCTATACTATCGGGCATTGCATATATAAGCCTGTTCTCACTGATCTTTTTCGTAGATACTATGTACTAGATCATACAATAGAGGAGAGCGTAGCTTAAGGAATAGTCATATTTTACGTTAACCTTTTTCGGAGCCACGGATCCCACCGCTCTGCCACAGAGATCATCACCTTTCCAAAGTGAAAAAGTGAAGAGAAATACAAGATGATGTGGAAATATAAGAAATATCGTCAAGTCCGCAAGTTTTTTTAGTTTTCTTCTCTTATTTGATAAATGTCCCATACTGTATTATAAAAATAGTTAAATTAGATTTTTACGATGCTACAAGTTAGTGGAGCAATGCATTAATTATTTTGACATGTTGCAAAGAGGTAGAAAACGTACGGTAGAACGGAAAATGGATAAAAAGGGTTAGGGCAAATTTTCCCCAACCTCTTTGAATCTATATATTTCCATATTTATTTTAGCTACCATAAATTTTTATTTTATTCTTAGAGGAGAAGAAGAAGCGAAGCTAGCAGTCCACAATGCAGTGTTGATACCAACCCTTATATATGGAAGTGAAGCATGTGACTGGCAGAGGAAGGATGAAAGTAGACTGAATTTTATAGAAATGAGATCTCTGAGGCGTATGTGGCGTAAAAATTCGTATGACCATGGTAAATAAGATTAAAAAAGGTCACATAGATAGTTTGGGAATGTAATGCGGATGGTTGAAGAAAGGAGTGGGTGAATATATGATTCGGAAGTTAATGGTAGAAGAAGTTGGGGTCAAATACTCGAAACTGGTCATATTAATAGTCAAAAGAACAGAATAGTATATATGAGACGATACATGAATGTTAATGAAGGAAATAGTGCGTGCCGCGACAGAGTTGTTTAGTGTCTATCCTCTATGTCTAAGCTACCTCTTTTGGGGGCCAGTTAGTTATTACAGAAAAATGTCACGCTAGTGACCGAGATTATACGGTTGGCATATTTTCTAAGTTAGCGATCTCTCAGTGTGATTGGCAAAAGAGTCCAAAAATGTCAAAAGAAGTTCTGGATACCCCTGTTGGCGGAAAACCATTCGAATCCAAAATGGTTACTTTAATTAGGAAGTAAAATCCATTAACCAATTTTTCACGAATCATACATTTTTTGTAATGCGTTTTACGGAAGAAACTACTAAATAAGAAATCGTAAAAAATATACATAGACAAGTCTTAGGAATAACAATAGTATAAGTAAGTAAATATTTGTAGATAATAATAAAATAGATTATCTGTATCAAACTTGCAAGAAGTGAAAGGTTGATAAGAAAAGTATAAAAAGTCACGGGGGCAGTTTTACAACTATTTTGTGACATGGGTCAAAAGATAGTCACTAAACTGTCTGTAAGTGACATTGAACCTGTCAATGGTGTATACATCATAGTTGAGCAGTTGAGCACTCCGGTGATTGGGGTGTTTTGGTAAGCCGAGGATCTCGCTTATGAAGCATAAAATAGTGCACGGGATCTACCACGAGTATACTTGTTAGGAACGTATAAGTTTACCCCATTCAATATAGGTGTTTTACATATGGATCAAAAAATTAAATATTTTTTGCGAGCTTTTTAGGTATTGAAGTAAGCTGGATATAGGAATGGGTAATTAAGGTGGCAAAATGTCATTCCTCTTAGTTTCATGATTATAAACTAGTTTTTTTTATTTATTTACAGATACGCAAACTTCATCGCTCATATTATGCATCGTTATTTAATATGATACAATAACACACGGAATTTCCGCAAGAGCTGAAGTGCGATCGAAACAAGTACACCGTTGTATTATGATGGCATCGGTAACCCCATAAAAGCACGCTTGGCTGCATAAAGCCCGACGTGAAGCCAACATCGCCTTACAAACACGGCATCGCAGTTTTCAGTTACGCCGAAAGTTCCGTAGTTTCGCGAAGCCGTAACAATAAGACGGGCAATAACTGCGTCCGCGGCGCGAAGCTTCACAGACGGGGAATGGGCAGACACGCGAAAGCTCGTGAAAGTTGCTTTAACTGCAAACGTCACGTAACTGCACATAATGTTGCATTGGAAGAAATTAAATTCAAATTATTGTTTTGGTGTGGAAATTATTAACTGTGCTGTGGAACGTTATTATGTTTGAAGGTAGTTATTAACGTTATTATGTTTGAAGGTAGTTTAAAAATATGCATCGTCATTCTAACTCGTATTGTGGTTGCTCAGAGGGTGGCCTTTTCACGAAAATGCAAGATGTGTATGTATATTCCAATTTACTTTGTTTGTTGACAATTCATGAGAGCACCTCACAGGAGTCAGTGAGCCTATGGTTGAAGCTAATGAGGAGGGGAAGGAGATTGGAAAGATGAAGAAATGTATTCAGTTATTATTATTTCAAGCAACTGGTATTTATGGTCTTTCTCCAAGGCGATTCAAAGAGTATTTTCTACTCCGGGGCGCAAAAAATAGATAGTATATGTATTTTATTTAAAATACATCTGAAATAACACAAATTAATTAATGATTATACAAATTAATTATTTACACATGCCGGGTTTTGAAATCGCAACCTCTGGACCCACAGTCATGAATCTTACCTGTCTGTCACATTATCACACATATAGATATATTTCGTTTTTATTTAGGTCTACCGTTCCAGATTATCTTATTTTTATTGCAACGTTAAAATAAGGAACTTATTGAATTTGTGTAAGATTTGAAAAATGATTTGAATTCAAGTCTTACAAAAGATGCAGAACGTAATACTGTACGATGTATCCATTATGAAAATCAAATTTCGTAAGAATAATACAATTTCCTTGGTCAAAACCGCAATAAAATTTTCAGCATCCTCCAAGCGATCCCCGCAAAGCGAACCGAAATTGAATTGCAGTCTTACGCTGGAAACTTGCAGCAGTCTATCTGTCTAGCTATCTCTCGCCGTTATTTCGCCAGTTATTGTGTCAAAGCTTCTCAAGAAATAATACAGCCAGAGTCTGTAGTTCCCAGCCAGAGTCTGCGAGGAAGTCGGATTATCTCCCGCTAGGGAAACTGGGGTTGCAGGTATTGGATAATATGGAAATATACAATAAAAGGATTAAAGTATTGTTTATCTAAATCTGGATACAAGGAATGCGAATGTCCGCGATTCTGCCGAATTATTAAGCAAAGTATTTATTTTGATGGTTTTCTTGGAACTGTTCTTTAAGATGCTATTGAAATAACATTAACAATAGAATCCATTCTGAGATATGGAATACGAACTTGGGGTCACACAAGCTTTACGTATATTATATATGTATATTAAGTATGTCCAAAATTTACATCTGCGATAATTAAAAAAATTGTCACACCAAAGATATATAGACAAAGAAAAAATTTAAACATATTATACGGTGCTGAGGGCCTACTTCCTGTAAAAGGTCTCCTATGGTACATCACTATTATAGATAACGCGGGAGAAAGCTAATACAAAAAGCCACTGGTGCACAGACACAGCACTAGATTCACTGAAAGAAGAGGCCTAAAAATTCGAAAAATTTCAAATAAATATGGAGGTCGAACTCTTGAATACATAGTGCCAGTGATTTTCAATAAATTT
Organism: Halesus radiatus; assembly: GCA_022606495.2. Taxonomy (NCBI): domain Eukaryota; kingdom Metazoa; phylum Arthropoda; class Insecta; order Trichoptera; family Limnephilidae; genus Halesus; species Halesus radiatus. The sequence goes on along the minus strand of JAHDVE020011417.1, from coordinate 56,426 downwards.
AATGAAAGCTATAAATTGGAGGAAAGTGAGAGGCTTTGCGTGAAATCGATGAAGTTATGGATTTTAAATAAATGTTATCTATGTATCTTTAAATTTTTATCTATGTATCTTTAAATTTTTATCTATGTATCTTTAAATTTTTATCTATGTATCTTTAAATTTTTATCTATGTATCTTTAAATTTTTATCTATGTATCTTTAAATTTTTATCTATGTATACTTAATGGCTAAGTTAAATTATGTGCCTATAATGTTTAAGTCAAATGTAAGTACCTATGTTTTTAAAGATTAATATACTTATTAAACCAAAAAGAAAAAGAAATGTTTGTATGTATTACTATTAGGACTAATTAATTTTTGTAGAACCTGCAGACAAGCTGTCATGTGACCGCTTTGCAGGACTACATATTTTGCTCCTTTCTTTATTTTACCATGCATGTATTTATGTTCTTTGGATGAATAAATAAAAAAAAATAAAAAAAAATTAAAATGCTAAATGAAAGGTTATAAGATTCGTAAACAATGCAAGGCGATGTAAGCGTAGTGAGCAAGATCAAGAAAGGGACGCTTAGAAAGTTTGGGCATGTAGAGCGAATGAACCAAGAGAGGAGTGTAAGGAGAATATATGACGCGAATGTGAATGGAAGAAGAAGCCGGGGACGTCCGAAGAAGATATGGCGCGATCAAGTGAATCAAATACTTGAGTCGGACCATTTCAGAAGTGGGAATAACAGAAGATAATGTATGAGACGTTGTATAAAAGTGAATGAAGCAAGAAGTGTATGCCAAGATCGAGTTGTTTGGCGGTCCGTCCTCTCTGCCTACCCTTGCTGGGAAACGGCGTGATGGTTAGTTAGTTAGTTATATAATATACCTACGTTATCAGCAGTAATTCTGTTCAATCCTCCTTAATTTCAAAATCAGGACATATGCCATTAAAATATTTTAGTTTCAGACTCCCATTACCAGAAGCCAAGTTATACGTTGGTTCTCTCAATAGGAAAATTCAGTCATGCGGAATAAAATACAAGCAAGGAAACGAGAATTTGAATCTGAATAAGATGGTTATAAAGTGCACGACTATCAATTTTATTTTTATTAAGTGTTTTGATTTCTTTATTAAGCTAAAGACTTTTGGAAGGTGGTCTCAAATTTAAGCGATACTTAAAGTAAGCCTCAACTTTATTCTTTCTTATTTTCTTCCCCTCCCTACGTACGCTAATATAGGGACTCTTATGCAGTTATCACTTTAAAAAAAAACAAATATCTTCCACGCGAGAACGGAAAATAAAATTATACTTCTGATTTTTTAACACCCACATAAAAAATAACATTTCCGTGTTTTGTTATAAAGCCACAAATTTTTTCACTGTAGTTCCCTATTACATAAAAATAATCCGATGCACGCATTTGTACGGATCTTGTTAGGCGGATTCTTCAGCAGACAATAATTATGAACAATTAATAATCGTCGTTTAAGTAGAATTTCTATTTAAAAACATGCATCATCAGTCATAAATTTGCAGGCTATAAATCATTATTATGTATAATCATTAGGTACCTACTTAATTCAATGTCAAAAAGGTGACTATTCAATGTACTTAAGTGAAGAATTCATTTTATGAAATTAAATCTGTATGGTTTTATTGTGACAGCTGCGAGTGGGTACTTATAATTCCTAATAATATTTTAATTAGCCCGAAAATACAAATTTGCTTATTGAGACTGAATATTCAATTAACCTTTAAATGCACCGCAAATGCCAAAGGTCATAATCATTAAAATCTCACTAACCAATAATGATTTCAAATAATCTAGTAACAAACTCATGCAGATCTGCGAATTTCAAAGGTTTGCTCTTTATATAAATATTATTATAAATGGATTTAAAATGAAAAAATTAAAATAAAAATTTTAACAAGGAAATTGACAGAAAATGTATAAAATTTTATTCACATCTAACAGCACCCCACAGTGCAGAACAGTACAGCACAGACACTAAAACATTAGTTGCCTACATTGCCTACCATACATTCATATTACAGCGTACGTAAGGGTAACATATCCGCACATCTATGGGCCAGCACCGGCCGAGATTGTTGGCTAGAATATTTTGATGTCATGGTGGTCGCTTCTGAGTTTAGTATGAATAAATACCGTTAGCATTGCCATCTTCGTCAGTTGGCGTCATTAGACGCAGATATTGCTAAATCCGAGAAGATGGATAATGATAAATTGTTTGAATTATTGAATTGGTGATGGAATATAGGTTTAAAAATAATATTAAATATGTGAATAGGAATGTGAAATCCTCAAACATGTTGTGGCGGACTATAACGCTCAGTTGACAGTTGAGATGGCAGCCGTACTCGCATATGTGCTGTGTGTGTACTGTACTGCACGGTCTAATGTGAATACTCGTGTCTGTGCTGTGCCTGTACTGTACTGTTCTGCTAAGCGCGGTGCTGGTAAGATGTGAATAATAGACCTAATAGGTGGAATTAGAGCGTAAGGGATTATTCGATGTTATCAAGTAAAATGGCTAATTGTGTTTACAGTTTCTTCTTTAGGATAAGAGTTGGACATTTTTTTTTAAATATCGACAAATGGCTGTGCGAGGTTGGTTTTTGTGTCCCGTCAGTACGCTGCTCTTGAATGCATCAGATTCCAGTGACAGTTCAGGAAGTCAGCATATTTGATTAATAATTGGTCGATTGGTCTGTCTTACATGCTCCGAAGAAATCCGCGAAGAACCGCGCAAAAAAAAATTCCATCCATTAAAGTACTTCATAATTTTTTATCACGAAATAGTTTCTAGGGCGGCGGGTTGTACTTCAATGAGGTAAATGGTAGAATTACAATTAAAATTTTACTTAAAAATAATTAAATTTAAAATTTTGAATTTCGCGAATTCAGTTTACAGAATTCTAATTATAGATCAAAAAAACATAAGGAGATATGGCATGGGGGGCGTGCCGACTCTTACCGAGTTAAGATCAAACTGTAAGTCATACGTTTGGTGTGTAGGTAGAAAATAAGGCTTGACGTCGTTGTCAGTAGATGCGATTTATAGTAGTATGGGTGAACGATGTTGGCGACACGTTTGTATGCGCGGTTTCATACTAATAATGTAATAATGGTTCATGGTTCATTTCCCTTGTTTCTATTACATATATATGATTCTATGTGTAGAAAGACTCTTTGTAATTTATTTTTAGTATTGGTGTAATTAAAATAAAACAACAAGTCAATAAATAACCTCTCCATACATGATCAATTCTGGTTCAAATCCCGAAGCTTGTAATGAAATCTTCCATTGAGAGGCCCATTGGCATCGGCCAGTGTGATGGAGCGGTTCCCAATCATCAATCTCCCGCTTGTTTGTAGAACGCCTCGGTCCATTCATCAAATACATTTCAACGCTAAATCGCCACTACGGTAAAGTACTGTGCATTGACGATAATTCTAAAAAACGCCGACGCCGTTATCAACGGCGATTATCAACTGTTGAATATAACCGCTGAAAATGTTAACGCGTCGTTGATTATAAATTCCCCCTGAAGAAATTGGAAGTTGAAACTGTTGGCACGTTGGGATTGTAATTTATGATGAGAACATACATATTTTAACATTGAACTCATCATCATTTAAAACGTTGCTTGAGATGTCGTAATCCATGTCTAACTAACTAACCATCGCGCCGTTTCTCAGCAGTGGTAGGTAGAGAGGACGGACCGCCAGACTCGATCTTGGCATACACTTCTTGATTCATTCACATTCATACAAGGTATTAGACATTCTCTTCTATTATTCCGACTTCTGACATGGCCCGACTCAAGTACCCGATTCACTTGATCGTGCCATGTCTTTCTCGGATGTCCCTGGCTTCTTCTTCCAATCACATTCGCGTTTTATATTCTCCTTACAACCCTTTCGTCATTAATTTGCTCTACATGCCCAAAGATTTGTTAACATTATCTTCTTTATTGATTAAAAATGGGGTTTATAAGCTTCAATAAGTTATTAAAATAAATTAAATATATTTTACTTGCCACGGATGTCTAGTAGTAGGAAGGAACACATCCAAAATACCATTTCAAATCACGCATAATATCGTTCACGAAGTTGGTATAAACTGTTGCAGCTTTTATTATTTGGCAGTCCAGACTTTTAAAACAATATCTACACCGTCAATTGACTGCGTTGTTTTACGTTAAATAATATTCGCGTGTATTTATTGATATTATCAATTATATTCAACTATTGATGTAAATTTTCGTCAACAGCGTTGTGCATTAACGGCTACAACTGTTATTTCCAACCGCTAATTTTATTTGGAAAAACTGCTACTACGATTTCTGTGTTGATGACGCTACGGATTCTGAGTGAAATAGGCTTGAATACGAAAATTGGTTTAACTAATAATAATTAGGTACTGATTTATTTTATTTTTATTGGCTTACTAGTTGTTTCTAAACGGTAACATACATTTTTCAATTATTAGATAGATTGTTTTTTCTCGAACAATTTGCAACTTACTGAGTCGGATATTGGGTTTCAAAACCCATGTAACAACTTAGTTTTTTTTTTTTTTTTACATGAATACCCCCCTACAAGAGTCTCAACTGCTCCCAACCGTCTGGAGCCAGTGAGACTATGGCATTCCCAATTGGGAAATGTTGTGCAGCTGAAGGTATAGGGGAGGGGAAGGAGAAGGGGAAGAGGAAGGTGGGGAAATGCCTGGCTATTCAGATCTGGTCACCAAACACGGCTAAAAGCCATTTCAAGCAACGTTTCAATTCTGAATGGTTGTATTTCACCAGGGCGATACTGAAAGTATCTTCCACTCTGGAACGTGCGCAAATACATATTATTTTTTACCTATAAAAAAATTTAATACATTTGACGAATAATTTATTGAAACAAGTAATTACTATCCGGTACTATCCGGTTTTGTCCATAAACAATGGTATTTTTCTTAAGTACATTTATTCATGGACAAAACCAATGGACAAATTCAATGTTTATTAAAAAAAATTGATCAAACAATTTTGTGTTTCACCTCATTTTTCCGAAGTAATATAAATATTTTAAAGCTCCATAACTCATGATGAAGATGACTTTGCTGCTTGAAAATAACATGTTTGTCTATCCAGAAATCACAAATTGTAACAAGCCACAGCTCGGTGATTTGTTATTCTAATGAAAATCTGTTCATCTCTAGTAATAAAATTTATTTGCCTGTAGTAGCAAAAGCAAAATGCGTTTTCCGCAGTAATAAAATCTATTTGACTTTTTTCAATTGATCAACAGAAAAAAAGTTTCTATAAAAGAGTGTTGAACTCGAGTGAAGCCGGGTACTACTAGTACGCGAAAAGGGAGGTTTGTTTCAGAAAAGGTTTGAAAATGGTTTTGAAAATTTCTCTTATAATTTTGCGAAAGTAAGCCATATGAACGTAGAATTTGAATATTATGTGAAAATAATCGCCCGACAAAAATGCTTTGTAATTTGAAATACGAAAAAATGCTTTCAAAGTAAATTTAACTTCAATGAATTTTACTGCGACAAAACATGGGTTGATGAATATTATCATTTATATTGAAAAGCACAACAAATTATGAACTTTTGTGATTGGATGTTGGATTTTAAAGCGAAATTTTGACAACATCCGGGAAATTTCCAAGGGGATGGGTAATTCGGGAGATTGAATCGAAGAAATTTATTGAAAAATCATACATTTATTTTACGACATTGCCAAGCTTTTGACTTGCTTAAAGTTCTTGTATTTTCACATCATTAGTGACGAACTATTTGTTTTCAAAAAAATACTTTGAATAAATCATTGACTTTGCCATGTATATAGCAAATAAAATCTTTTCAAAATGTTTAATTCCTAAGCGTTCAGTATATAAGAATACGGGTAAATTCTTTTGTGGTATTTTTTACATAAGTTCCAATTGTCTCTAGACAGAGGAATAGTGACATTCCTACCTATTCTAAATCCCTATTAGAGAATTTTTCTGATGCTGTAAGAATCAGGATGATACGTTCCAGGGTCCACGTTACCGAAATGAAATTTTTAAGAGTAGCCGGACTTACATAATGGGATTGAATAAGAAGCCTGACGATTCAAGATGAGCGGAACATCGAACCACTGCTATTGTAGAAAAGTTGCAATTGATATGGCTTGGGAATGTATTGGGAATACCAGAAGATCGAATTCCGCTGAAAATTCTGGGTGCTAGTCTAGAGAGAAGACGTCCAGTGGGTCTCTCCAGACGAAGGGGGCAGAAAAACCTACAAGGACTTTTCGAGAAGAGGCTACTATTGACGGAGGCCGCTAAAGTAGCGTAGGATAAGGACACCTGGAAGTGCCTTGTCGATGCGATACCCGAATTGGACAAGGGGAGAATGAATGCTGTAAGAAGCGAGGAATGGGAAGAGAAGGGAATACGAAGGTAGGAATGTATCTGGCTATTCAAATCCGTTCTGTTTAGTCTGTTTCTATAGCCATTTCAAGCGACCTTTCGATTTTTAGAATTGGGAATACTGAGATGTTTCTAAGTTTATTTTTTCACATACCCCATAACGCTAATAATTTTATTTTAATTACTTATATTATTTTTAAATACACCACAATCGTTTTTTTTTTGTATTTAACTATTGATAAATTATCATTCTCCTCTTCTGTATACAAGCAAATGCTTCAAACAGAAGAAAAATTATAAAAATGCACAACAAAACATTATGCACGATACATGTACTTTAAAAAAAATATAATAACAAAAAAAAACGCAGTAGAACGGAATGGAAATAAACAAAATAAAATTGATATTCAAAGTTTAAAATGTGAAACAACGCTTTTAAATAAGAAACGATCGTTTTTATTACTAGCTTTCGTGTTTAAGATCTCGGCTGTGAATCTGTGTATCTAGATGTAAGTATGCAAAACAAAAACATTATCAGCGTATATGTTTTTTTCCTCCCACAAGTTTTAATCGTTCCTTTCCTAAAACATTCACTCTCAAAATCCACATTGAAAACGTAGGCTCTGAGAGACAACTTAAAAATATTTAAAAAATTAAAACATTAATAATAATCAACAACAACAAAAAAATCACCCACGCGAAGTTCGGAACCTGAGATCTCTAGATTAACTTACAAATAGTTTACCACTCTGCCTTGTAGTCAATTGAGAGTAATTTTTCACAAGCGTTGTGTGTTCTGATTTGTTAATTTTTTTTAAAAATCTTTTGAAACCCCAATGCAATATTTTAATTTATAAAATTTTGAGTTATTTGGAATTTAACAGAGTTAATTAGTAATAAAGCGGTAGGTCAAAGTTTTGAGAAAAACACACACCGAACACAACAAAATATTTTTAGCACATAATGGCATATATCTATCAATAAATCGATACCATCATTGGCACTTCACTCTATGGAAACTAAAAGGCTAACTACATTTTGAGCGTTCCACTTGCCGTTGATCACATCACCTTTGTCCCGTATCATTTTCCCGAACAATTCCCGCCAACTTCTGGGCAAGTATTCTCCCATTCTTTTAGCGGTGATTACTTCGGAGGACCTAATCCAATATTTCCCGCCTGAAAAAGCTTTCAGCGCGAAAGCCTTTTAAAACTAATAAGCTCTAGCTCGTTCGCTTAATTATTATTATTTGTTGGCGTAGGCCGAGTGCGCCGTGAATACGTTGAACGCTTTGTTTATTTTTAGATTGTGTTCGGCCTATTCAGAAATCGTTCAGGATTTTCATTTTCGTAATAATTACTATGAAAAATACTTTTATCAAATCGCTCTCAGAAATGGTAACAGTTGGAAATAAGCAGTTTTACAGTTAAACTTTTCCGTGTAAACGATCAAAGGATACGCACAAAACGGTTTGGTACTGCATTTAAAAAAAAACAATTTGCTTAGTAAGAAACATCATTTAGTACATATAAACTTTTTTATTCATGAATATAAATATCAACGAACTTTCGAGTGAAGAATGTAAAAAAATATAAATTCATCAAATTAAATAATTTTATATTCAATGTTTCTGTGGTAGAATTTAGATGTTTTTATAGTTTTTCACGTGCCTACAGTAAACGCCTGCTCATCTTCTACATAACATACAGTTTTCATATTTACTTTGAAAAAGGTACTCGTGCCAGATGTATATTTGCCTCGAAAGTGTGTCTAATTTATAGCTATCTTTAAATAAAAAAGACAGCTTTATTTCTTTATGAAAATAGGATTGTTACGTTTCGAAAACATTACAGTTATTTTTTTATTATTGCCAAGCAAACATAAAACAATATTACAAAATACCGAGTGACATTTTCCCAGATATTATACCCTGCATTTCAGATATTAATATTGTACGAGTATACTATGTATATTTTATTTAAAACTGGGTACAATAATTGATTTTACAGCGAAAGTATCTCCAAATAAAGAAACATTCATTTGAATATTTTATTTCATTCCAAACGTTTATTTTTTCAAAACATATCTAATTCATTAAGTTCTTAAGTTGGTACCTACTCGTGTTTTCCATGTTGAAAATATTCTATCCAAAAACCTTCTTCTTTTGAATATCTAATCTGTGGCTAACCAGAGTGTTATATCTATGGGCTAACCTAAATAAGACATGGCGGGTTCAATGTTTTTCATACTAATTTGAAAACGTTTTTGCAACAGTTTTACATATTGGATTTCATTCAAACTACTTTCTAAACCTTCCCGGCACTAATAAAAATAAACTGAGCTATTTTCAGCGAAACCGGCGCAGTGATTTTCAACAACATCGAGGACAAACAAAGTAACAAACTTACATTGATATATATATATATATAGATAACGGTCTATCCTATTGGGTTTACTGCAATCTTTAGAAGACGGACGTAAAGTGGGAATGCTGAGTATTTATTTTAACGATATTTCAATAGATGGTGCTCTGAAAAACTTGCATCATATCATATCAGATCTGTTGGTAGTACTTATTCATCTTACTCGCCTCACTAGCCCGATTGTGGAATGAATTGTCAGTTTTTTTGTTTTTCCTTCCGCCCACAGTATCAACTTCTTATAGACTGTGGTTCATTCTGTTAATTTCCTCAAAAGATCACTCCCCTACAATATCACCAAAGAGGGATAGGCCCTGAGGGAGGCTGCTCTTGGGTGGGGTTATAATAAAATATCTAAAAGGACTAAGAAACTATCAAATAAATATCTCATTAAAGCCGTATTCTTATGCTGAAACTTTCATCAGTGAGAAAAAATTAAATCGATTGTTAATTTGATTCCATTTTCAAGATTTAAATAGCCATTATCCTTATCCAATCTTCGAACTTAAGCGGGAGAGCCTCAATCGGCAGCTTGCTTTTGAGGACTTGGACCGAAGAGGCTTCGAGTGGAAGAAGATTAACTGCTTCGAAGGCCGTTACGAAAGTGTGGGATTGATCGTTAGGCATCACGTTAACGTTTATCGGCGAGTTTATCTGCAAGTAATGACTATCGGGCACCTTAATTATATCCTTTGGTTTGATTTGGTTAAGGCAGGCAGATTTTAAGGGGCTTAAAGGGGGTTATAAATAAGTAAAATATGGTTAGTCTCAAAGGTAAGATGCCATTATAATAATTGATGCAACCTTTTTTATAAGTTATTTTAAACCCTGCCAGGACGAATGTGTTGACAAAGTAAGGATTCTTCTAAATCTCTGGTCGATAGTGTGCAAGACATGGATAATAAAGCATTTGAAAATATTTAATAATTTAATGTATGAATTAGAAAGAAAAAGGAAAAAAAAAAATTTACACCCAACTATGATATGATTGCTATTCCGATCTCATAATGGAATCCCTATTCAAATCCAGAGTATTTCGAATTACACGTTTTAGAAAAAAACACAAATATTGTTTAATTTTTATTTTGTAAGCACAGGCTTAAATCCAAAGTATTTACGGTAAAGTATCATTTATATTTGCGGTTTCGGAAAAATACAGAAATATTATCATACGTGAATTTGGTGTGCATTTTGTAAATTTTTGATTTTTGAGTTCTGACAATGCTTTTGTAAACTTGAAAAGCATAGTTCATTTGTCTTGCAACTATGTGTACGGAATATAGCTGTATGACAATAAAGTCTCTAAGACATGATAACATATATAAGTAGAAATGTTAATTCAGCTAATGTGTTTGCCTCTGTTGCAAATTATATTAAATTATACACATACAATGTTATTAATTGTTTTCGTGTTTAATTCGTAGAACTCCATTTAATTTTTTTTTTAAATTAATGTAAATCAAATTTAATAATGTTATTATTAAGTTCTGCAAGTATTTTTAGTTGTTATTATTGTGACAGCTGTTTCGGCGTTCAAGGCCATTTTCAAACTGTGGTTAATCCACTTGCGACGGCTTATTTTAATTGCTTTCTAACTAAATCGGGTTTACCGATAATAAATCATTACCCATCCATCCAAATTTTTAAAGGAGTGGGGGTAAATTAAATTATGTAAATAAGTCGTCGCAATGTGGATTAACCGCAGTTTGAAAATGGCCTTAAACGCCGAAACAGCTGTCACAATAATAACAAATAAAAGTACTTGCAGAAATTACTAATAACATTATTAAATTTGATTTACATTAAATAAAAAAAAAATAAAAAAATACAATGTTAGTGTTGAATATGTCTGCGAGATAATAAAAATGGTTTTAATATTTCGTTGTTATATTATGCGAATACGATATGTACTGTCGATGTACCCAATATACCAACTTTATAAAAAAATCACGTACCGTCAAGACCAACCTGAAAAACCGATTTTTTTTATTTGCCCGCATGCAGGACCAATCTTAGAATAAATTCTCCCATTCCCCGTATTTGCGCGCAATATAACGAACAATTTCACAATATCGACATTTTTCACAATACCATTTTAAAATATCGAAACGAAGTAATATGTATGACCACAAATTGAATATAAAATGTATCGAGAGTATCTCCTGTCCGATCCTATCTTCCTCTTCCTCTCCCCCCTTCCTTCTTATTTTGTTTTTTATTTATCTTGTTAGTTTCATAAATAAAACATCTGTATTTGACCACTTTTAGCACAAGAAACTTTGTTGGTTTACCTTTTGATAAACTTCCTGACGAATGTGTGGTAAAACCATGTATGATCGTGTGAAAAATGTTGAGATTCGTAAATAATGCAAGGCTGATGTAAGCGTAGTTAGCAAGATCAAGAAAGGGAGGCTTAGATAGATAGGAGGTAGAGCAAATGAACGAAGAGATGAGTATAAGGAGAATATATGACGCGAATGTGAATGAAAGAAGAAGCCGGGGATGTCCGAGGAAGACATGGCACGATCAAGTGAATCAAATACTTGAATCGGGCCATGTCAGAAGTTGGAATAACAGAAGAGAATGTATGAAACGCTGTATGAAAGTGAATTAAGCCAGAAGTGTATGCCAAGATCGAGTTGTTTGGCGGTCCGTCCTCACTGCCTACCCCTGATGAGAAACGGCGTGATGGTTAGTTAGTTAGTTAGTTTCTTTATATATATATTTGTATTAAAAGCTGTTTGTTTCTTACAAATTAATAAATAAACAAATAATATATTTTACATCTTTTTCACTATTATATATATTTTTTTTGATCTCAAAACATGTAATACTTCTTAAAGGGCGTACACAGTATTATAAATAAGTATTTTGAATAACTGACTGTCAAGTGTTTTAATATATTTTTCAATATCTGTTTTATTCAGTTCAGTTAAGTAATTAACATACTTATACAAATATTTGTCTTAACCTTGCTTTGGAGTCGTAATTTGACCCCAATTCATATTGTTTTAGAAATGATAATAAACTAATAAGTGAATTTATTATTAATTATGTTTATAATACTTTATTACATTGCTCCACTAATTTATTTGGAATCAGGCCAATTTATTTAATCTTGTTACTTATTTGCCTACAACTTTTGAGTTATATTACTAGGCTGGGCCGGTTTAAAGATGTCCGTATCAGGGCGAAAACAGTCCGGAAATAATCAAAACGTGGTATTAATTAATACAGATATATCACAATATTATTATAATGAAATAAGCAGAAAAAATACCAGTTTTAAAAAAAGTGCTTGTTGAATAGAGGAATAACTTACGATTGTGGTTCACTCGCTAACAATTTTTTTTTAATAATTGCAGAAAATAATATTAACATAACCCAAATGAAACATGAAAACGGAAAAAAAAACGACAGAAAATAAAAAAGATTTCAGTCGCATCTGGGACTCGCACCCAGGACCTCTGCCTACACGGGGCAACCGCTTAACCAACTTTGCGAATGATACCAGTTCAATTAATGTCATCTTCATCGAAATCTTTTTATTTTCTGTCGTTTTTTCCGTGTTCATGTTTCATTTGGGTTATGTTATTATTATTTTCTAAAAGGATTAAATATTAAAATGATGTTTTTTTTAAAAAAAAAAAAAAAATTTATAATAAAAAATTGAAGAAAAAAAACGTAATTAAACATTTTGTTTTAAAAAAGTAACTATTGGTAATTGGTTTTGCTTACTTAGTTCTTCTTATTATTTCTTTCACAGTATTGATTTTAATTTTTTTGTTAAAAAAACATACTTTAAATGACAGGGCGAAAGTGAGCAGTAAAAAACGTCGGGGATGCCCTGGGAAGTCATAACACGATGAAGTGAATCAAATACTTCAGTTGGGTCATGTCATGTTTGAATAAAAATCACTAACACGAGTACGTATGAGACGATGCATGAATGTGAACGAAGCAAGTGAGTGTGCCAATGCAGAGTTGAATGGCGGTCTATCTTGTCTGCTTAATCCTCGGGCAAAATGGCGTAATGGTTAGATAAAAAAAAACGCTTGAAAAGCAGTACATACCTGACTTCATTTTCACTCTCTACAAAAGCACAGGTTTATAATGTCTTTCACAATCACCGAGTTCAATAATATTTCAAATTAACACCAAAAATGAAATAAACAAACAATTAAGTTCCAATAAAAATGTTTTTAAAAATCACTCTAACTTATTTTTCGCGAATAATAAATTAATTTAATCAGTTCATTAAAAATAAACAGTTTGTTATAACTGAACACTCTCGTTATCGTTTGTCGATGTGCACTTAACCACTGACACACTTTTCTCGTTCTGATGAATTTATATAGACAAATACAGGCAGTGGCGCGGCGGATGAACTGGTGGGAGTGGGTTGCGTAACCTTTGGGACAGTGGTTCGACTCCCAGCGGATTACGCGATCAAGTTTTTGGACAGACAGGTTTCGGGAGAGAGTAATTAGATCTATATGCTTCGTTTGGCAGAATCTGTGGGTGGCGCGCAATTATTTCGCGGTATTTTGATAATTGCATACTTTCTACGATCTGTATGGCTTAATGATTTCAAGTCTTATTTTAGATAATGTATACAAATTATTTTTGTGTTCATTTGAGGCTTATGCGATTTTTTTTTCAAATCATTTTGTGCTTCATTTGAGACTTAGGTAATATTTTTTACAAATCATTTTTGTGCTTCATTTGAGGCTTAGGTAATATTTTTTACAAATCATTTTTGTGCTTCATTTGAGGCGTAAGTGATATTTTTTTATAAATCATTTTGATATCTGACAGCTGTTTCGCCTTCTAAAGCAAAGCGTCAACAAGTATTTTAGTTTTTTTAAAAATTATTTTGACAGCTGTTTCGGCGTTCAAAGCCATTTTTTAACTGTTTGAAAATAGCTTTAAAAACCGAAACAGCTGTCACAATAGAAAAAAATAAAAATCAAATACTCGCAGAACTTAATAATGACATTATTTAATTTGTTTTACTTAAAATTTAATAAGATTAAAAGGAGTTCTTCTAATTAAAAGACAAAAGCAATTAATAATTAAGATATGAAATAATAGAAAAAAAGTGCCAGAATTTTAATGATAAATTAGCTTTAGATCGTGCCGAGTTGATGTTTTATCATTATATGTAGTTGTAACTCGAAATATGTTTCGTGTTAAAAAATTATGAACAAAAAAATGCGATGATTTTGCTTTTTTACGGATTGAAGGACATTTCAAAACCCCATAGCTTATGATCTATTTTTTTTTAAATTATTTAAGATGCTTAGAATAAACGTTGGTATCTTATATGTATTTGTAAGTTTTTATATAAGACTGCATTGTATTGTAGATAAATAAAGATCAGAGAGTCACAATTATATATAATTTTTTAATACATTCACACATCGAAGAAGTAGGCTAAAGCAGTATATAATGCATGCATTTGATTGCATTTAACGATATGTATAGAGGATGGGACATATATAAGTTCACGGAATGAACATACATGAAGACGTGGATTGAGAATTAAATACATTACTCCAATCTTACGAGGCACGACTTCAATACTTTAATTGTATTACCTTGGAAAAAAGAAGACATTCTACTAACTTAATTTACTTATTCAAAATTATTCACAACAAACTCGAAAACACTCATTGTCTAAGTAGTATTCACGTAAAAGTTCCCGATGGATGCTATTTAAGAATTCAAAAAACATTTCATTTTGAATTATTTTATAACAATATTGCCTATTTCAATCCAATGATTCGGATGTGTAGATTGTACAATGATTGTATTTCTTCAATAAACACTTCTAATTATGGTACCATTCTCCATGAGAATTCGAGATTTGTTAACTCAAACCAGGGCTTTGCAATTTTTGGTACCAGTCTTAATGACTTTTGTAGGGCTTTTACGAAATTGGAACTCTAAGATTATTAAGAATGTCTAAAATCATGGACTCTACTAAAACCATGTTCAGGCTTTGAATTGAATTTTCTCTCAAATGTATATTTTTGTCCTCTTTTTGTCATTGCTTCATTCTTGTATTATGTATGTGCTGTTCTTTTTCTGTAAATCTTGTTCATTTCGTATCGTGTTATGTATTTTGTGTAGTTGAACATTGGTCCGTAAATAAATAAATAAATAAATAGATATAGACATCTTTATAAACAGCCTCGCGTATTTTAAAAAGAAAATCAGCCATCTTCCACCACTTCAAGCAAAGCAGTAGTGTTATCAGAAATACTTTAATTTGCTTTATTTTTTTCTTCTCTTTCTATATGTTATATAATGATACATGTTCTATTTCCCCTATTTCTTTTTATTATTTAGCATTTCTATCAAGTGATATCGAAACCAAAAACAATGCATTCCTGTGAACATTTTTAACAGGATTCATTAACACTTACGCACTTCCCAATGTCTGTTTTTTAAGTATGATAATGTTGGTAATCAGTAGATGTTTCAAAACAATAAATAAATACTGTAATAGCACACACCCTCAATAAATACTAACAAGAGACATGTTTAGAGCATAATTACGAGTGTGAATGTGTTTTGAAATTGAGTATTGACAATATTTTTGTAAATGTAAAGAGCACAGTTCATTTTGCAGCTATGCATACGGAATAACTATAGCTGTATTACAGTTAAGTCTCTAAGGTACGATAACATATATAGGTAGAAATATTAATTCACTTATTTGACTTTGTTGCAAATTAAGTTTAATTATACATGGACAATATTATCGCAGATTTTGTTTTGCGAGACATTTTAAGAGGAACGGCTGCGGTGTCTGTTTCATACATAACTTAATTTTGGGTTTGAGGCCAAAATACCCATCCAAACTGAATGATATATTTTATTAAATTAAAGGTTTAGTAAATATCTACTACGGATGAGAAGTATTTTATTTATTTTTGTTTTAAATTATCAAGTACATGCCATGGAAAAAAAAACAATTTTCATAATTTTAAAGGCAATTTAGAAAATTATTTGCGGTTTATTGCATGTTTTTAAAAATTACCGTATTTTTTATTTTATTTTTGATTACGTAAACAAAAATATGAAAATGAAAAATTAAAAAAAAAAACGATTTTTCGGGACGATATTTTAAATTATGTACGGCATATTTGTGTTCCAACTTAAATTAGTCGTTTTTAATTTAATTTAAAGTCCACCGTAATGCTTATTTTAATAAAAAAAAAAACAATTATTTATATTTCATTATGTTATCAAACTACAGGGTGGCGCAAAACTACCGTTATGGTTTGGAATGAAATGGCATAACATTTTTGCTGAAGGTCCAGTACGTACATTAAAAAAACGACGATAAGCACGCTGCGTTAAAACAATTGACCGTTGATTTTCAAAATAAAATTCAACAATTGTTGTTCGCTGTTCTGTTGTGTAGTATTCTATTTCAAATTCCCCAAGTTTTCTTCACAAAATTCTGAAATAAAAATAAAAAATAAAAATAAATTTAAAAAGTTATTAAACATTCAAACCATAACGGTAGTTTTACGCCACCCTGTAGATAGTGTAAAACATTTATTAAAATACCGTTAGCCCCTAAATAATTGTTAAAGATGCCTCTAAAATCGCGAAAAATCAATTCCTTTAATGACATATATTTCGTAATGTAAAACAAAAAAAAAGTTACTTTTCATCCGTACTAGATATTTACTATACTTTTTTATTGAAAAAAATCATTAGGTTTAGTTGAGTATTTTGGACTCAAATCCAAAATTAAGTTTTGAATGAAACAGGCCGCGCAGCCGTTCCTCTTAAGCACTTGAAATATTTTGTTGTAGTATTTTGTGAATATGATCTATACTATCGATGCACCTACTATAATATATTTTTCTTCTGTGTTAGTATTGTTATTTAATTTTTATCTTAGAATATATGTAAAATACCCTAAGCAAGCATATTCTTGGCTTTCTTAAGATGCGTGCATGCACGTTCGTGATCAATTAAAAAAATACATGCAAAACGTATGCATTCTTTGAAGTAGCGCGTTCACTTGATAAGTTATGCATGTAGGAGAGCTAGATTGTTTAAATAATTATAATATGTACGTATATATATTATAAAAAAATAATGTTATACCACAGAAGAGTCCCAGTTGGTCCCAACCCTGAAGAGACAGTGAGACTATAATATTCCCAATTGGGGTATGTTGTGAGGCTGAAGGTACTGCGAAGGAGATGGGGAAAAGAAATATGGAGAAGTATCTAAACGTGGCTAAAGCTATTTCAAGCAACGTTTCGCTTCTGAATGGTGGTCGTTCACCAGGAAACTCTGGAACGTGTTGCAAACATGCTACATATTTTTTTTGAATGATTTATTTGTGGTATAACTCAAATGAATCAAAGAAACTTCACTTAACCACGCTGGAGTTTGAACCCGCGACCTCCGGATTCGTAGCCAAGGATCGTAACCACTCCATCACGGAAACCGGTTTAATTAAAAAAAAAAAAAAACACTTTGCTTTATACCACTAAATTATTTTTAAATCATAGCCAACCGGTTTCGCTTATCCAAAGCTTCATTAGGGTAAAATTTTATAACTGAAAATTATGTTTTAAAAAATAAAACAATAACTTTGTTTACATCACTTTTATTCGTTATATACTTTTGCCAACCGGGTTTCGCTACTACCGCAGCTTCTTCGGGGCAGTATAATACTAAACTATGAACTAAGATACACATGTGTTATGGATTGATTAAAGCGGGCGAGTGGAGGGCCGAGGGTGTGAGATCAGCAGGTACTTGGCAGGGAAGGGTGTGTACTTTGTTTATTGGGAATAATTTAAGAATTGGACTTTTATTTAAATTTATTTGGTTATTAATAAGTCTAGTATTAGTGTTTTTGGCTTTCCTTATTTCTAACGCTTCTAAATTATCTAGTCGAATACCTATTCCATTTTTATGCAGTAAACTAGTGCCTGTATTTTTATTGAATGTGTGAAAATAGTGTATTTTTACGTTTGTATATTAATAAAATAAATATAGTGCTTGGTGTTTTATTTTGTAAATACAATTCGATGTGACGACCTCCGTGGTCAAGCGGTTAAAATTCTCGACTACGAATACGGAAATAAAACTTAGTATGTTAGTGGCAGGTTCCGGTGTGTAGATACTCTCAGTATCGCTCTGGTGAGAACCACCATTCAGAATCTATACATTACTTGAAATGGCTTTAGTCGTATTTAGTGAGTAGATCTGAATAGACAGTTACTTGCTACCTTCCACTCTTACATCTTCACCCCTTCCCCACTCCTCTCAGTCTCAATAACATAACCAAAATGGGGGTGTCATATTCACATTGGATCCCGATAGTTGGGAGCAGACTCCAGACTGTCCGGAGCCACTGGGGCTATATTAACTTAGACTTCTAAACCTGCATGACTGGTACTAGTGTAGTTCCGCCGAGGAGTAGTAGGAGACTGTAATGTGCGGAATGAAGATGTCCTTAATGATAGCCAACCTCCTAGTGGTTTTTCCAGGGCGATAATAAGAGTACCCACCACTATGTGATTAGACGATGCATCTATATTTCACTCGTACTTTGAAAACCTGAAGAAGAAACAATTAAATTTAACAATCACCACACTATGTAATATCCTTGTAAATATCTCAACGTAGAAATAATATCATACAGTAATTTTCAAGTTAGTCATGACACGCCAACCGTTAATGATATAATATCGTTAATTTATCTTGAGTTTATAAATCAATCATATAATTTTGAACTAATAATATAGCGATCCCACGATCACGACTCCGATTCATCGCACCGTAGCTATAGATTATAGGAATATTTAAGGCAGTGTCTCTCAACCTTATCTGTGCCATGTCATTCTTCAACGCTTCTAAGATTTCCATGCTCCCCCCTCCGCTCCAACGAAGAAAAAAATTCTTGATTCATGGAAAAAAAAATATCCGTAAAGTGAAAATTTTCTTGTGCGTGAGGAGAGGCTCACTATACATTTCATTAATTACGAATAATTCTTCAAAATTAAAAAAAAAATCATGAAATTAAAACAAACACAACTAATAAAAAAAATAAACGAAAAAAATATTAGTTCACCTTGATCTAATGTATCTATATTGTTGAATTCAATTTTTATTTTTGGTCCTTTTCTACTCGTATTTTTTTATTTTAATTTAGTTTTTCCTTTTTTATGTTAAAATACCATTATGGATTATATCACATCAATGAAACCCATGTTGGCATCTATTATATTCAGTACAAACACTTTTGACTGTCCTAAAACGGGAAATCGTCCTTTCGGAGCAATTTGGAGTCTTGTGTGGTATTATATAAAAAATAAATCTTTTATATTTACAAAGTCTTCAGGTATGTAATTGAAAAAAAAAGAACCTGTTTATTTTTAATCATTTGCGTATTGCCCCTGAAACATCCAAAATGCCATCCGGTGGGGCGTGCGCCCCACGTTGAGAAACACTGATCTTAGCAATACACAATACTCACACAAATGCATTATTATATTTCGACTAAAGAAAAGACAATTCCTAAAGTGAAAACCTTTTTTAAATAATAAAAAGAACAGGCTATAAAACTTTTCGAATATTTAAATTAGATGATCGTGTTCAGTTGTCAGTTTCGTGCTAATGCTATTGAATAGACAAAAGGCTGTCAGAAGTGTATGACCACGGGGAAAGATCCCTTTCCTCCGTGCGTAGGATATATCGTGGGGTTACATCCAAAAGTTGGTAAGTCCACATTTTAGGTATATGGTTAGCTGAATTTTTGAAGCTTTGCATGAATAACTATCTAAGTTATCGGTGTCGGTAAAGTAGTTCTACAACTGCTCATTTTATAACGAAAACATCGTGTGTTAAGTTTTTTCTATAATCAGATAGGTAAAGGGTTTGTAAAAACACTTACGAAGCATTGAACAGGCCAATCTTGGTGTGTATCGTTACAGCCAAAACATGGTAAGATAACTTAACGCTTTTACGTAAGAATAAATAAAACATATTTCAGGTATTTAAAAAAAATTTGAATGTGAATCAAATTTAATAATGTTATTATTAAGTTCTGCAAGTATTTTTAGTTTTTACTATTGTGACAGCCGTTTCGGCGTCCAAGGTTTTTTTTAAAATGCAGTTAATCTACATTGTGACGACTTATTTGTATAATTTTATTTACTCCCTCCCAATTCTAATTTGGACGGGTTTTTAAAAATAGTGATTTATTATCGGTAAACCCGATTTTGTTAGAAAATATTAAAAATTTCTATTATCTGTGTTTCCACGTATATAAATAATAGTATTTTCTTAATTGACTTATTTAAATGTGTTATATAGTTTTGATAATGTGAACATACTGAGAAGTGGTGAATAAATAATTTTCCTTACTTTATTAATTAATGTTATATTAGGATCATTCGTTCGTTTATTAATTTCTAATTGTTCAAGTAAATTTACCTAAGACCCTTACTTTTTATATACGAGTATAAGGGTTTAGACTCGTTGTCAAGCGGGACGTGATTATTGATATTTTATTATGCCAGATGTTGTTTGAAATAATTCCTTCCTTTTGCAAATAACCAACTATGTGGATTTGGGTTCTAGCGAGTATGAAACTAGGTGCACGCCAGTACCATGGCGAAGTATTTTTTCCTCCCAGCCAAGTAGAAGAAGGGGATAGTCAGACGAACCATCACTACCTCGCTCGCACGACAGGAAAAGCGAAATCTTATTGTATTTTTAACAATGAGCCTTTTTGTCGATATCGCAGGTAGGTACAGATCGCGCAGTTACAGTTGATGCGCACAATGCATACTTAGGGTTGTGTTTATTGGTGCATATGTATATACTTCTGACCAGTGGCGGTACGTGGAAAACTCACTGAGAATTCTATCGGAGATTAAAAAAGGGGAAATAAAAACTCCCTCGTCCATTAATTCTATGTTGTTATTTTTCATAATTATATGTGTATATTTTTCCCTAGATCCATAGGAATTTTATTATAACACTGGACCGGAGATTGGCGACCTAGCAATTATATATAACTTGAAGAATTGAAGAGTCTGTGACAAAAAAAATATGATGTCATAGATTATAAAAAAAAAGTCTTAACTACGAAGATCTCATTTTACGAAAGAAACTCATCCTTTTTTATATAAAAAGCAACATTTTCAGTAATTAACTTACTTTAATAACAAAAACAAAATAAAATAATCACCGAAAAAATCCTTGCAAAATACTATTCAGCATAAATTTGGTGTTAACAAGTCGCAGCTAATAATTTCTTAAGGTTTGCACACTTCCACGGTTTTCCGCTAAAGCGCCATGAGTATTTTTACATGAAATATTTCTTGCAATGAATATTCTTATAGGTGCTGGAAATCATAAATCACGTATTTTTTCATTCGAGTGAATTTTCTTGAATGGGTTTTGATACAAGTTATAATCAGAATTATAATAGAAGTTTGTCTTACTATATTACCTTTTTATAGGAGTTTACTGCACAAACGGACTTTAGAGAAAATCGCCACTGCTTCCGAGTAGCGATTGCAAATATGGACCAATTTCGAAAATCAAAATTTTTGGATTTCCTGCAACTCAAAATCCGGGAATGCAAATTAAAATTGGATTTTAGAAACAATATAAAATTCTTATGATAAAAATAAAATACTTAAAAAAATATATTTAAACATATTGAGGGTGCCTCATTGGATTATAAAAGGAAGTAGCACTTTTCAAGTACACCATTGAGGTTATTTCCTTAAAAAAAATTAAGGAAATAAATTTTTGTAAAATACCGAATAGTACCAAAAATATAAGCTTTCAAAATGTTCATATTTTAGGAAAACTTCGCCGACCGTGGTCAGTCGATAAGCTTGTGACGTTACACTACATAAATGACTGGCGCGGCAGTATGCGTTGCTGCCATTTGAATTGTGAATTACACTGAATTGTCTCTAGAAACATCAAGTGTTTTTTTTACCCAAGTTCACTATGAAGGCTCATTTATCTTCATCATTATTGGCGGTATTGCAGAACTATTTTTATTGTCGTTATTAACTCTTTGAATAGAATAGATTTTCATAGAAGTAAAAAAAGAGGAGACTACCTCATTGAGCACGTACCTGACAAACTTCAATCAGTGACAGCTTCTTTGGATATTTTGTCTTCGGTGATTTCGTTATTGTTCTAAAAAAATGACAAAAATCTGTATGAATTAAACAGCTAGGGTCGGAGTTGGGGGTTCACAATATATACGAGTATATATGTTTATAAAAAATTATTTCAAGATTCTATAATACAGTGCAGCAGCCAAAAAAATTTGAAAATGAATAAATATGATAAATACCAGCTGATGTGTATCCGGCCTTGCTCGGGATTTTTTTTTTAAATAAAGTTATGAAGTTGCGAATTCTTGCTTATCATTAGGGTGCCATAGTTCATTTGATAGCGAAAGTAAAGTAAATAAAGAAACATACATTTGAATATTTTATTTCATTCCAAACGTTTATTTTTTCAAAATATATCGTAATCTTAAGTGTTTTCCATTTTGAAAATATTCTACCCAAAAAGACCTTCTTCTTTTTAATATGCAATCTGTGGCTAACCAAAGTGTCATATCTTATATATGACTAACCTAAATAAAACATGGCGGGTTAATGTTTTTTACACTAATTTTAAAACGTTGTAGCAACAATTTTAAATATTGAATTTCATTCAAACTGCCTTCTAAACCTTCCCAGCACTAGTAAAAAAAATTTGTGCTATTTTCAGCGAAACCAGTCCAGCGATTTTCGAGAACATCGAGGACAAACAAACAAACAAATTTACATTGATTTTTACATATGTGATAAAAATTTAATAGTTACTAAATTTAAATATGATCTCGATAAAATTGACGAAAAGCAAGAAGGTAAAGAGAGATGGTGAGGTTCTGGGTTCGGGTCCCAGATGTGACCGTTACATTTTATTTTCTGTTTCATATTTTAGTATTGAGATTAACAGTACCTTAATTTATTAAAAATCTTTATATTTTGTGTGAACACTAATCGAATTGCATATTGCATACATAACAGCCATCGTTAAAGTGTGCATTATTTTAATCTGATAGTTGCAATAATAATTTCCCACTGTTAAAGGTATAATCGGATCAATTTACATAAAGCTATTCTCCTTTCATACTAACTCTATTCTCTCTTAATGCCGTGGGAATACTTTATCCGCATTCAACCTGCGATGCTCTGTTCTGATGCTGAGTTCGTGAGTGAATTTAAAACCATGTAACAAAAAACCTAATTAATGATTGACTAAAATATAGTGTTATTATCAGTTCTTTTTAAAGTAGTTCGATATACTCGAAAAAAATATCGTGGTTGTTTTTAAAAGTTAGTGATCAGTAGATAAAATAATTGACTTTCACGAACTTGTTTTGGATTATATTGATGCATGACCTTGAAATTATGGTATCCGTTTATATTATGATTACCAGGGGTGGATTCACTGGTACTTTGAATGCTGTTAGAATTTTTTTTATATGAATACCGCACAAGAGTCCCAACTGCTCCCAACCGTCTAGAGCCAGTGAGACTATGGCATCCCCAATTGGAGAATGTTGTAAGGCTGAAGGCATTGTGTAGGGGAAGGAGAAGGGAAGAGGAAGGTGGGGAAATACCTGGCTCTTCAGATCTGGTCACCAAACACGGCTAAAAGCCATTTGAAGCAACGTTTCAATTCTGTATGGTGGTCTTTCACCAGGGCGATACTGAGAGTATCTTCCACTGTGGAGATATACTTATATGTTATATATTTTTTTAAAGTCGTATAAAAGCGCTTAGCTGATTTGAACATGAAGGGCGGATGAACGGAGCAAGGGGTGTAAGGAGAATGTAGAATTTGTTATTAGATTTTGTGTTGAATTCGTAGAAGTCATTTAATTTTTTTATGTTAATTAATGCTATCTTAATAAACAGATTACAATCTTTGTAGCACAGACGTCAGATGGGAATGCTGTCCTTGTTCTACCGGTATTTGATTATAAGATGCTCTGAGGAACTAGCGTCATTGATCCCTTCGGCACCTGTGCAAAGTCGAGAAATACGCCAAACGCGCGTCCTGCATTGCACATGATTGACATTTATCACATGAGAACGGGTCGCTTCTACGACTCGTTCTTGTGTTCCACAGCTCGGCTGTAGAATTTTCTGCCGGCCTTGTGTTTCCTCCCTCCTACAACAGGGGTCTCTTCAAGACCCGAGTTCACTCCTTCCTATTCTCTAAAATACCCTCCACACAGCACCCCCAAAGATGATATAGACCTTGAGGGAAATTATTTCCCTCAGAGCCTCCTGTGTGGAATTACTGTAAAAAAATGTAAATCAAATTTTACTAATGCTATTATTAATTTCTGCAAGTATTTAAATTTTTTATTACTGTGTTTCGGCATTCAAACTGAAGTTAGGCGATGTTGAGACAACTCATTTATATGATTTTATTTATTTTTCCCCTACCCAATTTCAATTTTTATGGTGCCTAAAATGATTTATTACCGGTGAAATAATAATGATAATAAACGGTAATTTTTATTTTAAGATTTAAAATTGCTTTTTGACCTCAGACGAAATCCATTCCAAGAATGTGTACTCGCGTACTAGCGTCTCCAAATTTTGCAGCATTTGTATGAGAGGGTTCAAACAAGTCTGTTCGACGCATCAGACTTTTGCCGACCTGAGCGTGAGTCTCCTCGGAGTAAAATTGTCCCTTACGCAGAGTAAAGTATGATGGAGCTAGCCCGTTCAGTGCTTAATACACTATAAGACTAATTTTAAGCCGAACTGTTTCTATGACTCGAAGCTAGCATAGGTAGTCACGATTCTGATTTGAAATGTTAAGAGGAGTCACTGGAATCAGGGTCAGATGATGTTGTCAATCTAACCGTGATGATGTCACGTAAGTATTTACGGCGTAATACATTGTCTGTCGCAAAAGTATCGAGAAAAAAATTCCTGACTGCGCTAGAAGGGATAACGGGATGCGCCGAGTGGTGAAGATGGTAGGGAAAAGTTGCAGCTACCAAACGAGCCGCTGTTCAATCCTCTACGAGCAACGGTAGAGCTAGCACAGTGATCCGCGCAAAGTCTGTTTTGTCGTTGCGTTGGAAACCAAGATGCAACATCTGCTGGATCAGCGGGCAGCCATCAAATTCTGCGTTCGGCTGAAAAAAAACTGGTATCGAGACCCTGGTGAATCAAAGCCTTCAAATATGAACCCATGTCACCGGCAAGAGTTTACGAGTGGCACAAACAATTCCAAAACGGCCGGGAATCAATTGAAGACAATTTGCGCGTTGGACGACCGTCAACTTCCAAAACTGATGACAATGTCACAAAAATGAAGGAAGTGTTACAGTCTGATCGTCGTCTCAGTGTCCGCTTAATAGCGGAGAAGTGCAACATGACAATGAAACGGTTGCGCGAAAGGATTCGCCGCGTTCGAAAGGAGATCTCTAACACCTCGATTTTTCATCACGACAATGCCCCTTCACACTCAGCTCTCGTCGTCCAGGAGTTCCTCGCTAAGCAAGGCGTGGCGACACTGCCGCAACCACCGTAGAGTCCCGATTTAGCACCACTGGACTTCATTTTGTTCCTCCGCATCAAGCGAAGCCTAAAGGGATGCCATTTGGAGACATTGGATGGGGTGAAAACCGCTTCGACGCAGTGCCTTAAGGGGGTTTCGTCTTCTGCCTTCCAGGGTGCCTTCCAAGACAGGAAGAAACGCCACAAAAAGTGTATTGACGCCCAATGGGCGTATTTTGAAGAATATTAAGTGTTTGTATGTTTATTGGCAATAAATTGTTTGAATTTTTTTTTCTCGATACTTTTGCGACAGACCCTGTACTTCATATTGTGACTTGTATGTGACGTAAGGTTTTGTTAAACAAGAAGTAATAATAATTGAATTTGTGAGGCGTGTATGAGTACAGCCGCCGGGAATCATTGGATATCCAACACTTCTGTGAAAGGTCACCTCATGTGGTTAGCTACGGCAGGTGACATAGTAGTGGTACCCGGAATCATGGGGTGAGGTTTATCAAGGTCTTGGCGGTAGATGCGTCAGTTCATCAGTTGCGTGGTGGGCTGGATCAGGAGAGGTCGGTTAAAGGAGATCCCCTGAGTTCTCTAGCCGGATTCTCTTAACCCATCATCGCCTTGTACCGCAATGGGAGGGATGGATTAATACGTCTGTCACTCTTGGACAAATTGACCCCCAGATTCATACTCATTCATCTAGTATTTTTAATTCCTACGAACTTCATCTCCGTCCTTTCCCCAAAGATACCCTCTTTATAGCATCTCCAAAGATGATAAAGAAATTATTTGCAAAGCGTAGACTAAATGAAAAAAAATTCTAATCGTCGAAGATAATACCATTAACTCCCAAATCGAAACACGAAACCGAAAAGACACAGAAAATAAAAATATAACAAATAAAGCAGCTGGGATTCGAAGCTAGGATTTCATAGGATAGCTCTATTCGTGACCTGCGTTCAATGCCAACTGAGCTACGGCTACCCCAATCCATACCGTCATTTTTATCGGTATCATTTTTCGACTTCTAAGAACAGTCAAAATCATAATCAAGTATTTCCTTTTTTTTGGCTGCTACCTTTTTTATCATGACTACAAGATTTTACCAGAAGTAATTTTATATCTTTAGATTGTGTCTCGGATATACCAATCCGATTTTTATTTATAGGTACATCTGTTGACTTTTTCTACAAGTCTAGGAATAATATTAATATATATATATATATTGTTTTTTTGCAAAAAAAAAAAAATGGTTCCAATTTTTTAGATTTCCTTATTACAGAAGAATATAACAATATTTGACTTGCTCAAATGCGCCCAAATACTCCTGTGGTTGAAAAGACAAAATTTGAGACAAACAAATAAATCCAAGATCTTTCTTTATATCTTAAATAGTAATTATAAAATTACGTTTTTTATTAAATATATTGCTTTAATAAAAAAATCGGTGAATAAAATTAACAGTGCCCCGATTGGACATGTAAGTAGGTTCCTAAAAGTGTTGCTATCCGCCTCTGACGATATCGTGCCGAATATAAATTACGTAAGTTTTTTTTGGTTTTCGCACGAACATAAAAGTAGCATCGTGATAAAATAATTGTTCATAGGTTCATCAATGCATCCGAAGATTTTGGATTGCTGTGTATCTCTTATTTTGGAAATAAAGATACATTCAAATTATAAATAAGCTAGAGGAGCTGAATTTAAAATCAAAACATGTACTCGTATGTGACAATGCCATGGAGAAGGAATTAAAAAAGTTTTTTTTATAATTCAACAAATGCCCCGATTTGGGTGGTGTTATGAGGCTAAAGTGTAATGGGGAGAACGAGAAGAGCAATAGATTGCTGGTCAGGACCTGGCTATTCAGATCTTATCATAGTTGTACGATGATGAAAGGCATTTCAATAAACGTCTGAATCTGAATAACGGAATTTCACCAGAGCGATATTGAGAAAATCTAGAACGAAGTGCAAAATTTGTAAATTATTATATAATGCACAAAAATATTATTCATTTGATTTATGTTTTTTAAATAACCCACATAAATTCAACAGAGTCCTTCTTTTAAGCTAGCAAACGCACTTAATTCAACAACTACGTCCATGACAATCAAAATTCAAGCCTACGTAAAACATACATTCCAACAACCACAGGAAGAAAAAAAAACATCAAAACTTGACCCTGTCCTAAAAAAAGTGATTCTACCATCCCAAATCTCCTAAAACGGAACAAAATGCTATAAAAACGCGATAAATTTCTTAATTCTGTGAAAACATCGCCTTCACACACTTATTATCCAATTTCGCAAACGTATCGGCCAACTACTGGGCCCATAGAATTCCCAAAGTCTTTGTTGTGGAGCAATGCTTCCGAACAATGCGGTTCCTCTAAATGGGTGAAGGTCGTATTATTGAGTTGTTCGCCGGCGCTGGGTGGGAAAATACCAAACCTCTCTATGGTCACTGGCCACTGATGGCAGTTTGCTATTTCAATGGGGGACCAGTCTTTACAACTCAAATCCATGGGAAGCGGTAACACAATTAACAAATTTATGCTTAATTAAATTGAGTTAGAAATGTTACTTGTTTTGCTGTAATTTTTATGATTTCGAGGTCATTCGGAAGCGAGAAGTTTGCTCTTTCATGTCTACTTGTTTTTTAATTGTACGATTTTTTTCTTATTGCATTTAAAGATAAAGATAATCAATCCAGGGTTACGAATAACCAGCAGGTATTTTAACTATTCCTGTATCCAACCTTATTTTCGGAAAAAAATGCATGAGCGATGATGGAAGAGGCCAGCAGAGGATTGATCTCGTAACTTGGTCTACTGGACCCTTAACTTGTGAAACGTCAACGAGTAATATTGCGCATCCACATTATTCCGTTGAACGCCAACGCGCACTATGGCTCCGATTCAGAATGCGATTTTGAGCTTTAAAGTATGTTGGAACGATACCCAAATAAATGATATTCGATTGGCAAAATAATGATATTAAGTATAAAATATTCTAATTTATCACACGTGCACCAACTAAAAAAATAAATAATAACCTGTCACCGATATCACGGTTCGCCGCCATTATCAATATACGAGTCTCGTGTTTTATATCTATGGTTTTTTAATAAATATTTGACTTTTACCTAATCAACATCACGAGAGTGCGGAAAATATAGGAAAATTTGTATTTCCTGATTTAACTTCTTTTTCGTGATGAGAGAAATCATTTCTTTAAACTAACTACTTGTGATATTTATCTGCGTACAATTTTTATAAATTAACAAACAAATTATTTGGTATGATGTTACCATTTAAAAAAACATTATTTAAAAAAAAAAAGAGTAATTACGAAATTACATTCAGCTGGCGTAGTTCTGTCAGGGCAAGTCGATAAGGTATCATCTATTTCTACTTCGTTGTCCTCGATCAATTACAATCCCAGTTTCTCCTCGCAAAGTCTCAGAATACCTTTACCCAGTTTTGCCTGGAGCGACCAACAGTCTTCCCTCTGAAATTTCCAATCGAATTTCGTTCGGTAGTCATTTTGAATAAATTGGTAAATATTCATGTACAATAATATGATAAAAAATAAAACAATGGAGCTATTGAATTAGTGTGTCGATTCTACGCTTTGTGGCAATACCGGCTTAATTGCTTATTTTTGATTGACAACAAAACTTCTTGCATATACCTCTGTTTATTATACCTGCCAACCTATTTCATAGGGAGTGGTGAGAGAAGGCATCAGAATCTATTCTGCAATGCTGTACCAACCTACAGGGGGATTAATCAAGTGATATTTCTATTTATTGACACACAGTGTTGGTACGTGGTGTAGGAACTATTCATAACGTAATTTTAAAGATTGGCAATATTTATCAAGTAGTAACACTGAGACGAAGATTATTAGAAATCTCATTATTTAAACAGATTAACTTTATTTAACAAGTCACAATCAGGAAGGTTGAAATTATTAGAAATCTCATTATTTAAACAGATTAACTTTATTTAACAAGTCACAATCAGGAAGGTTGAAATTATTAGAAATCTCATTATTTAAACAAATTAACTTTATTTAACAAGTCACAATTAGAAAGGTTGAAATTATTAGAAATCTCATTATTTAAACGAATTAACTTTATTTAACAAGTCACAATCAGGAAGGTTGGAAATTATTAGAAATCTCATTATTTAAATAGATCAACTTTATTTAACAAGTCACAAACACGAAGTTCTAGTATGTAGAAAATACGATACAACTGCAAACGTCACCCGAGGTCGAATGCGGTTGGTTTTCAAGATCGCTCTGTCGGGAAGACCCCGGTAAAATGCGCATGCGTCTCAGTTTTGCTACTAGATAAATATTGCGAATCTTTAAAATTACGTTATGAGTAGTTCCTACAAGAGAAATAAAGGGAAAATGTCTTTATTAATATCTCTTTATAACACATTTACTATATACTATGTTTTTTTTTATTTATATTATATTACTTTAATTATCAATAATAAATAATATACACTCTTCTTCCATCCACAAGCAAATGCTTCTGACGGAAGAATAGTAAAAAATCTATAAATTAAATCTGTATTATATCATGTAACAAAAAGTTTAATTAATAAATTAATCTAAAAAAAGACGATAAAGCATGCCAACTGTCGCTTAGCCACGACCAAACTGTCCGGACTATCAAAGTGGCTATCCAATGAAAGTTATGCGTTTGGGTGTAGGTAGAAATAGATGCATCCGCCGCCAAAACCTTGGCAAACCTCTCCCTATGTCACCAAACATAGCGAACCACCTGGGATGACCTATGGCAGAGGTGTTTTTATCCAGTAATCGGACAATTCGGCACTGTGATAAATCGGCACGCTTTTGAAAGTGATAATAAAGTCACGAAAAATGATGAAAAAAACTTGGTTAACTAGGTTAGGTTAAATTAGGTTTTTAGGCTAACGTTTTTTTTATGATTTGAAAAGTTTGCCGATTTATCACTGTGCTGAATTGTTACGGAAAATTAATGACATTACGATAATCTCTAATGACATTACAGTAATATCTAATGACATTATAATATTATTTAATGACATTAAAATAATATCTAATGACATTATAATAATATCTAATGACATTATAATAATATCCAATGACGTAATAATAATATCTAATGACATCACAATAATATCTAATAACATAACATTACAATAATCTCTAATGATATTACAATAATTACTAATGACATTACAATAATCACTAATGATATTACAATAATATCTAATGACATTACAATAATAACTAATGACATTACAATAATCACTAATGATATTACAATAATATCTAATGACATTACAATAATCTCTAATGATATTACAATAATATCTAATGACATTAC
This sequence comes from Halesus radiatus, assembly GCA_022606495.2. Classification (NCBI taxonomy): domain Eukaryota; kingdom Metazoa; phylum Arthropoda; class Insecta; order Trichoptera; family Limnephilidae; genus Halesus; species Halesus radiatus. Next base: position 25,574 of record JAHDVE020011417.1, on the reverse strand, counting down.
ATATATATTATTGTAACCCATGTACGACGTTGGTTGGCTTCTATCGTATGGCACGGTGAAAGAAATGAAACATTTTGATTAAAATTATAAGCATAAATTAAAAAAAAATACAGATTTGACAAACAACCTATACTCGTACAGGTAGAGTAATATACAAATTATAGCTTATAGATCAATCTTAAAAATCTAACAAGAGATTTAAGCCTCAATAGATTTTAGTTTCTAGAAATAATTATCATTACGCCCAACTGTTTCACATTATGAAGCATTCTACGGTACGCAAAATGCCAGGTGAAGTAATTCACTTTTAGAGGAGACAATGGCTTCCATCCGTGTGAACTGGATCTACCGAGATGCACTTTTACTTCGAATAATGCAAGTCGATTGTTTGATAGCCGGCAGCGCAATACTGCATAAAATTTAGTAAGAGTTGATGGATATTATACATTTTCTTAGATTTTCATGGTCGTTCTGTTTTCGGTGATGTTGCGAAATTTTCCAAGAAAATAATAAGATGAATTACGGTGAGAACTCGTACGATAGGTACTCAATTTATTTGCAAATTTAAATCTGATTGTTACGGAATGAAATGATTTGATTAATTATTACAATTTTTTTTATGGTACAACCATACCTATATATCAGTGATGTTCGGTTCACGAAAGGTTGAAAAGTTGTGCCTACCCTTAGAAAACATTTCAGAAAAATCAAAGTGAATTTTTTTCATGAATTACATTTTAATTTTCCGATGTGAAGCGGTTAACACTCATATAGAAATGGTTGTTAGTTTATAAACGTATACTATGTAATAGAATTAGATTAAATTCCTTTGATGGAAATGCTCCACGATCAGACATAATTCCCAAATAACAATCAATTAATTCTAATTCTTCTCATTCTGTATAAATTCACATATATTATTGTTTTGCTCATGTTTATAGTAAATGTCTGTTATACGCAATTTAAATTGACAATGAATTAATAAAAAAATCCTTTCTCCGTTTATTTTTTCATTTTTTATTTTTATTGTAATTGAATACAGTTTTACTTCAATTTTCAATACTATACATCTTTTTTAAGCTATTCTTGTGTAGAGAAACGGAGTGTAATAATAATAATAATATTCGGATGATTTTTATAGCGCCGTTTTTGTGAAAAATCACCTCAAAGGCGCTTTACAAATCTTACTTCCTATTCTTACATTATTCCTATATTAAATCTATGACATTTTTTTTTTGGACACTATCATTACACATTATTTATAGACCATATAAAGGATGCAGTTAAATTATCAAAACTAAATACGGCTTGGTCTAAGTTTTCATACATGTTTAATTGAAAAAAAAAATAATAGAAGCTATCTGTATTTATTCCTTACGATATATTGCAAGACGCTAATACGAATGATAGGATTTATGTGAAGTTGGGCGGCGGGTGAGGACGGGGGCCGGGGGTACTGATCCTATCTTCCAATCTTCTTTGTCTTTGTTGGTGACTCCCCTGGGCTGCGTGACGGGACGCTCGGTGTTGGTTTGCCCATACGCCAGGTGGCGCTCGTCGGCCGGCTTCAGGATCTGGAAAGACCACATCAGCGTGTCGTCTATTTCTCGTCCCAGCCGATGGTATCCTTGTGGGGGGCGGACCACAGCAGGCAGCCTTCTCGGGCACGTCCGTGGGCCGCATGATGCACCGGATCTGCTCCGTGAACTGGAGGTCAGAACTCAGGTCGCTGTGACAGCAGAAGATCTTCTCGTCAAATGTTTTTATTTCCTATTGCGCCTTTCTCGGTAGCCACGAAATCTAATTTTGCGGATTTCAGTTGTGGTACAGTGTTCAAGGTTATACAGCGATATCTTTGCAGCTTATTAAAGGCTCCAAAATAGCACATTCACCATTAAGTTTGGGTTGTCTAGCTCGTATACGATATTGTTTACAATCACCACAGTTCAAAGAATAACATTGTAAATCATTCACTTTGGGACACTTTTAACAAGCAAAAAGGTCTTTTAATAAGCACATGTGTCGAACGCTTCGACCGACCGATGCTTTTGGGTTAGTTTAGAACAACGTGACAGATTTGAAGTTAAAATATTTGGGTTTTATTTGATTTTTTATTATAAACTTGATTTAAGCCCGAAACGGCCACACTAAAATTATATGATTTTTATAAATGTAACCTATAAATTATTGCGGTTATTTTACGCTACTTTAACACCGGAAAAATTAAGAACTAAGCAATATTTCCCAGATAAACTGGAGCGCTTATAAAAAGCTGCCGGCTGCTGCGAGAGCGCCAAAATATACGTATTACGATTGCATAAAAAAGGGTAAAAGTGTTGAAATCTCATAATGAAAATTATGCTTGAGAATGGTTTACATGACAATGTTACAGGGTTGGTGGTTTAACTTATGAAAAAGACAGAGTGCATAGTGACAAGTTTTGATTTAATAGTTATACCAAACATAACATAATGAGGGTAGGTACAATGTGGCATATCATATTTACCATATAATCTTATGGGGGTAAATGTGTAAGAATGTGTGTGCATTGTTTTTAGTTTGTTTTATTTTTTAAATTTATTTGAGGTGTTTTTAAATTGCATATGCCAGTTGGTTAGTATCTCTTATTTTTATATTGTCTTAGGCAGTTAATTGAAAAAAATTATTCCTTGATATACTCGTATGTAATGGTGTTGTCTAAATAAAGTATTGATTTTACATAGTGAGTTTATCCTCTTCTAAGTGTTTCTATTACACTTAGCGAATTATGGTAAAGGTAAAGAAAAAAAAGTTCTTTGTTAAAAACCGTGCTATTTCAAATCGTGAAAGGAAAATCCGTAATAAAAAAAAAACCTGCAAAACGAAAAATAATGTATCTACACTTTATTTTCCATTAGCGTCTAAAGTATCCCCCTTATATATTTGCTTGTGGGATAAAGAGCCGCCTCTAGGCAAATGCTATTGTGAATTGCTGTTTATCAACCTGTGTCGAAAATAAACTCAATTTAAAATGGAACCTGAATAAAATGGCATAATTATTTTTTTCGCTAAACTCTTATTTTGACAACATTATCAACTGCTCGAAGACAGGGAACTCTGGAATTTCTAATTGGGAGACCCTTGTGAGGCTGAAAGTAGAGAGAGACAAATAAGGGGAAGATAAAGTTGAAAAGTGTCCGGTTTCTAGTTGTATTAACTAAATACTTAATGGTTGTCTTTCACCGGTGCGATACTGACCAGTTGAGGGTACCTACCACTTTCCCACCCCGGTATAAGTAACTTATGGTTACCCCTTTAGGGTGTACGTCAAGGACTCTAATTTTTTAATTAAACGAATCCATAATTTTTAAAGGACTCTAAACTCTCAAATGTCCTTGAACAGCTTTCGCATAGAAGGAGGTTAGTCACAAACGCCCATCAAATTGGTTAGTACAGATACTGACGATGATAAAATATAGCGCTACCCTTAGTGGCTCCTTCTGTCTATAACCGGAGTAATCCAAGATGGAGTGCGGGAGTGCATCAACAAACCTATGAATAAATAAACAAGAAACACAAACACACATTATATCCAGAACAGACCGTAGCCACGAAACCAGGGCAATCCCTCCAGAGCAGTGCAAAGCGACTACCTGCTTCCGACACTCTTCCCAGTGAAGCATTGCACCAGTCACCCAGAGTATCCCTTAAGAAGAGTGTATCTGGGAGGTGGGGTGAGAAATACTCAAGGGATATAGAGGGAATCCAGATGGCCGGGAGCGTGCCGCTCGGTTGAGGAGGCGGAGAGAACAGTAGCCGGAAATGCGTGCCCATTTGGGAAGTGCTCAGGGGTCAGGCCGGTGTCCGTTCCGACAAAAGTGATAGGCATCAAAAACAAAAATAATAGGAGAGAATTGCAGGAACAGGGGTTAGTTTCCACTTCCTCAAAAGGGGAGGTGGACAGTAGAGAACGAGATTAGTTTAGTTCCGCCAAACTACCGGTAACCCGTGCGATATTGATAATATATTTATCTATGGAATAAGGTGTGTGAACTAAATATGAGTAGTAGATAGCGGCGTGAATTTGTCTTTGAACAGAGGTGGTCTGTGTGTAGTTTTTCATTGAATATTTGAAACCAGCTATTTTATTATCACTTCCGCTGATTGTTGTGGCCAGTCGAATAAGTGAACATAAAAGGTCCTTACCTAATTCATTGAAAAATATGTGTTGTTCAAAAATCTTCTAATTTCTTTATTTGGTTCGTTTTTTTCAGGGTAGACACAGATTTTCACTTTTTATGGACTGCACTCAACTGGTAGGAGAAGGCGAAGACAATTTTTGGGAAGTGCAGAGCTAATCAGATCTAATCATTGAACACAGTGACAGCGATTTTAAGAAATGTTTTAATTCCATTTGGTGGGTTCTCGCTGTGGCAATAACTAGAGTTTCCATCACCATGGAACAAGGACGAAGATATGTAATGATAGAAGCCTCAATTTATTAGAATAACTTATTGAACGTTTATTCTCCATTGTAATATCAATTGCATTACGGTTTTCCTGGACCCAAGCAAAGGTTTTGATACATTGTACCAAAAACCAGTTTAAAATGAAGATATTTATCTGGAAGAATTGCGGATTACGGATGTAGGGTTAGAAATATGATGCCATTATTTTCATCTTGAGATTATAATACGCGGGATATAGAGATTCAGTCACGCTATAGTACCTACATCCCACAATAGGATTTGTACATCCGAATCAACGATAAACCATAAAAAATTAGCATTATTATGGCAACACCGATTTCGGAACAGTTATAACGCTGTTACTAATTTTTTTTCACTTTTTTTTTTGCATAACGTGCGAATCTATTAGATAAAATTTAAAGGAATTTCAACATCTAACGGTTAGCTTCTTTGATTTATGCATTTTCCAAAATAACATTAACACCTTTATTAATAGTGGTCTTGTATAAAAAGAAATAAAATAAAAAATAACGTGGTAACAGATATTAAATCACGTTAGAATATGACGTAGAATCTTTCAGAAAATAATTATTTCTTGACACTGTTTTACATAATGCAAAAATTAACACTCTTTTTTTAAAGTTACGCCCTTTTACACTTGAACCATATTGGTATTAATTATTAATTGTTTTTGTGTTTAAATCGTAGAACTCCATTTCTTTTTTTTTTTAATTAATGTAGATGAAATTTAATAATGTTATTATTAAGTTTGTAAGTATTTTAGTTTTTTATTATTGTGACTGATGTTTCGGCGCTTAAGACCATTTTCAAACTGTGGTTAAGCCACATTGTGACGACTTATTTATATGATTTTATTTGCACCCACTCCTTTTCAATTTGGATAATGGTAATGATTTATTATCGGTAAAACCGATTTACTTAGAAACAATTAATATTCTGAATTCTGTGAGGTTTTCACATTTATAATGTGTTTGCTCGTATTTAACTAAAAATCTTTTCTTAATTGATTTATTTAAATGTGTTGTATTGTTTTGATATTGTGAACATACTGAGAAGCGGTGAATATATAATTTTCCTTACTTTATTAATTAATGTTATATTAGGATCATTCGTTCGTTTGTTAATTTCTAATTGTTCAAGTAAATTTAATCTTAGGCCCTTTCTTTCTATATGTAAGGGTTTAGATTTGTTGTTGTCAAGCGGGACATGATTATTTACTAAAAGATGTTCTGCGAATTTTGAAGAAGTGCTTTTATTTTTATAATATTTTATATGTTCTTTGAATTTAGTTGAGAAAGTCCTTCCCGTCTGCCCTATATATGCAAGATATGTATATTAGAATGGTTTTCATTAACAAGTTTTTATGCACTCAATGAGTCCTTAAATGATTTTAGAACTATCTCTCCAATTATATAATCGACATACATAATTGAAATGGCATAAAAAATTCTCTCACTAAGACCATGCCAAGCGAATCAACCGAGACATAGAATTTTTAACGAAAATAGTTGACTAACGTTACATCACCGATCATTGGCGATGTATTTTATGTTAAATCTCACATAACAATATATCGTAAAAATCGAACTACTCCATACAAAGGCCTTTTTGTTTCCTGATTTTAGGGCCGATTCAGAACAATGAGAATAGTCACGTAAAATCAACCAATCGTTCGGTACCTATGTAGGCTGCATAACGAAATTACACAGCGTGAATTTCACGTACCAATATTACACTGCCAGAATTACATACTCGTACGAACGGGATTATTCATGGATGTAATTACATAAGAATTACATCTATTTGAATTACAAACTTTTCTTATCATCTTTTTTTAAATATTTTAAAATTTTAGTATGTAAGTGGGAACTAAATAAATTTTATATCGGGAAAAATGAAGGAAAGTAGATGGTCCGAAATGGAGGACTTTTAATCATAATATTATTTTTGAAAGCGATCATTATTTTTCCGACATTCATTAATTAATTTCCTATATTTCACGTGACGCGTAATTAAAAGTTTATAGGAGTTTGGAATCCGATTTTGATTAGTGGTATTTTCCATAAGTATACGGTTGAAAAGCATTGATCTTGTAAATACATATACACGTCAAACAATATTTTTAAAAATTGATTTTTGAAATATTTTTTCAAATGTAATTTCTTAGACAGTAAAGAAAATTGAACATTTTTTAAATGTGATTATTTAAGCGGATGATAAATCGAATTTGGTTTTTTAAGGAACATGATAACCACTCTTATACTTTTATTATTAAAATATTCCGTTCACATAAATCGTGAATTGACTAATTTAGTATTTTGGCGAATATTATACATGCATGCTAAATTTGGCAGGTTTTCCATCAAAACTAACCTTTTTTTCCAGTATGAAATTTATTTATCACAAATTTAAACACTCTTTTACATCTTCGTATGGTGGAGGAGATTTGGTGGAGGGCATAGTGGGATGCTGAGGTTATTCAGCCAGTCGACGGCATCGGGAGTCACTTGTTTCAGTACAGATGTACCATAGGGAAACTGATGAAGGGGACATTCTTCTACGATGTTTGAATGTGTCCACATTCACAAGTTCGGAATCCTTTAGGCCCCATTTATGCATCTTATACGCACATCGACTGTGACTGCACCGGATGTGGTTTAATAAGATCGAAGTCTTTCGAGGGAGAAATAATCCTGGCAATTTAATATTAGGGTCTATAATAAGGTGCTTGTTTTTCACGTCTGAGCTCTGCCACTGAGTTTGCCACAACTCTTCAGGGAAGTATCGCGATGGAAGCAGTCTTTCGCTTTTAGCCAAAAAAGGTTTCCTAGACGTCAAGCGGCTGGCCGAGAGGTTCACAAGGTTATCATGAAGTGGAATGTTACTATTCACGGCCTTTTTGTATTACCCGAAGGTAGCTGTTCCTCTTTTTGTAGTTACTTACTTCTCGTACTGCAGGTGGTGCGATTTTCGGGAGGACAGGGAACCATCGTAATGGAGTCGAGGAAAGTGTTCAACTTACCGTCCGCATGGCAGTAATTAGTTGCACGTCAATGTTCTGTATGTGAGCACTTCTACCATATGCTGAAGTGCAATATTCCGTAACTGAGTAGATCAAGGCAGTCGTAGTTGTTCATGAGGTGTTTGCGTCGCAACCCCAGCTAGTTGTAATTAGTTTTCTTATGATATTTATGCGAGTCTTGGTCTTTTTGCAAACATTAAGATGGGAGCTATACGTCAGGCTACTATCCAGTGTTACGCCAAGTTATCGAGGACTACTTTTATGAGTAATGGTACCTCATAAAAACTGTAAATTAAGCTAAGAACTTGCACGCGAGTTGCTTAGGTAGAAGGCAGCAACAACTGTTTTTGTTGCGTTTAGATTTAATTTCTTATTATTGTTCTATGACAGAAAGGTCGGCATTTAGATCATTTTCAGCGGAGTCAAGAAAGTTATGCTGGACTGTAATAATAATATCATCTACATCAATAATTTTTCTCCCCTTGGTTTCTGAAGGGTCCGCCATATACAATTTGACAAGGGAGGGTGCAAGAATCGATCCCTGTGCGAGTTTTTTTTCTATTGTATAAGTTCTACTTTTCTGAGTTCCTATGTGAACTTTCATGATGCGGTCTTTATTTTTTTTTAATATGAAACCGCAGAAGAGTTCCAACTGCTTTCAACCGTCTGGATCCAGTGAGACAATGACATCCCCAATTGGGGAATGTTGTGAGGCTGAAGGTATTGTGGAGGGGACGGAGAAGGGGCAGAGGAAGGTGGGGAAACTCCTGGCTATTCAGATCTGGTCACCAAACACGGCTAAAAGCCATTTAAAGCAATGTTTCAATTCTGAATGGTGGTCTTTCACCAGGGTGATACTGAGAGTATCTTCCACTCTGAAACGTGCACAAATATACTATACGAGTATATTATTTTTTAAATGAATTAATTGTGAAACAACACAAATTAATTATATTAACTTTAGTTGCGTACGCCGAGATTTGAATCCGCGACCTTCGGATTCGCAGGCAAAAGCCTTACCCCTCGACCATGGAGGCCGTCAAATCTGTAATCAGGGAATCAATAATTTGAACCATTATACCACTTTCACATAAATCATACATCTTTAATAGTAGGGCCTTTGCCGGGCGGTGTCATTTTCTGCTAAGTCAATAAAAGCAATTGCGATTTTGATTTTCCTTTAGAAACCTGCTTTTATATGGCTTGTAAGTGAAAGGTCTTGTACACAACATCTGCGTTCTAACTGGAAACCCGCTTGTTCACAGGGGATAAGCTCTTCTAGTATTGGCGTGCGCAGTAGTAAACAGATATGGAACGATTTTACCCACTCTACTCGGAAGTATTGGAATATGCTTGGAAAACTTAGTCATCGAAATGCCAAAGAAGTCGAGACCACAAGTAACATCCGATCAAGTAGCCCACCAAATGCTTAAAAATGAACAGTTAAAATCATCGCCCAGAAGAAACCCGCTTGTTCACAGGGGATAAGCTCTTCTAGTATTGGTGTGCGCAGTAGTAAACAGATATGGAACGATTTTACCCACTCTACTCGGAAGTATTGGAATATGCTTGGAAAACTTAGTCATCGAAATGCCAAAGAAGTCGAGACCACAAGTAACATCCGATCAAGTAGCCCACCAAATGCTTAAAAATGAACAGTTAAAATCATCGCCCAGAAGAATTTCCTCATTAAACAAAAAATCACTAAAAAGGTCGTAAAAAATGGCCAACTCATGCGGGCACCGTGGAACCCGTATCTATTGAAGAAATAGTATTTGGGCTCTGTTCAACCAAGGCTGGGAAAACAACTGGCTGTGACGGCATCTTTTCCGACTTCTTGAAGCATACCGGGCCTCGAACCAGAAAATAGTTTGAAAAACATTTTTTCTACGTTCTCGATAGCAGAAAAATCCTAGAAATATGGAAAAAAGCCAAAGTTATAGCCATTCTAAAGCCCAACTAACCTTCAGAGGACTCTAAATGCTATAGACGGCCCCCTGCTCAGTACGGTGTACAAACTTAAACACTATAAAATGTAATCTTTTCACAGTAAAAAGAGATAAGTGTGTTTTTCTAGTAACTGTAAATAAAGTATGTGTAGTTCTTGTGTAATTCCAGCAGTGAAATAGTGGTATGTGAAATTTACACCTGTGTAATTTCTTTGTGACACCATCTATGTGTTATTTATCAGTTCAGAAAAAAAATACGTTCGTAATCAATACCTTGATCCAATAAATTTATTTATGTAGGCATCTACTAGTTATGGAGGATAATAGGTAGTATTCATGTTTACACGTATATTTGATTTGCAGTGTTGTCTGTAAAGAAACATTGAATATGGGGCAGTCAAACGTTAAAAATCTATCACTCGTATCTTTAAATCTTTGGCCTTCGGTACAGGATCAAAAGTAGTAGATGGAATTTATTTGTTTATTTATTCACGCCTAAATGGCTTACACATGTTGATATGTTTATCATATATTATAAAGGAGTATGATAACGTAGTACATATAATATATGTAAAAGAAGTAAGTAGTTAACCTGTGGTTACATTATAACTGCAGGTTGTACAAAAGAGTATAACTAGTGGCTTAGTACGTATTATAATAATATTAATATAAAAGAAGTAATAAAGTAGATATTACGTAAGTAGCTAGTTATATCGCAATGTGTGGGTAATAGGTTTATAAATATTATGATTTTGTAAAACATGAACAGTTGAAAAGCGTGTTTACAATACAGCAAACCTTTATTACGTCCGATTGGATATTTAAAAGAAACATAACATACTAAATACAACAATAAAAAAGGTATAATAATAAATTAACTAACGACGGCCTCCATGGTCGATGGGTAAGGCTCTCGAGTATGAATCCGAAGGTCGCGGGTTCAAATCCCGGGGGGCGCAAGTAAATTTTATTTGATTAATTTGTGCTGTTTCACAATTAATTCATTTAAAAATAATATATATATTATATTTGCGCACATTCCAGAGTGGAAGATACTCTAAGTATCGCCCTGGCGAAAGACCATCATTCAGAATTGGAACGTTGCTTGAAATGGCTTTTAGACGTGTTTGTGGACCAGATCTGAATAGCCAGGTATTTCTTCACCTTCCTCTACCCCCTTTTCTTCCCCTCCCCAATACCTTCAGCCTCACAAAATTCCCCAATTGGGGATGCCATAGTCTCACTGGCTCCAGACGGTTGGGAGCAGTTGGGACTCTTGTGCGGTATTCATATAAAAAAACATATATATTAAATTTCTAGTCAATCAAATACTTGAGTCGGGCCATATTAAGAGTTAGAATAATAGAAGAGTATGTATGAGACGATGGATGAATGTGAATGCAGCGAGGAGTGTGTGTCAAGTTGTGTGACAGTCCATCCTCTGTACCCACCCTTGCGTGATGATTAGTTAGTTAACACAACGATAGCAGTATTTTATAATTGAATTTTGTATCTACGTGATTTGGTTTCATAATCAAATAAAGTGCCTGTTAATAAATGCGGACTCTTTCTGTTCCAAAATAATGCCACTCAAATATTAATAGAATTACGAAATACCCAAAATTTAAAAACAAAATTTTCGCCCTCGTTGATCCCCGTAATAACTTTTTGTATTTAATTAAATTGAAATAATTAATAAGCTCAACAAAGCATTTGATTCCAAAATAATTGATTTTTATATAAGTATGTGAAAAATAAATCATTGCTTAATTAGGTTACTACCTTCAATCATTAACACTATTAAAATGGCCCTATCATGGGGAATACGAATTTTGGAATCCTTTTATTGAAATTGATTCAATTAATATTTTCACAATAAAGTGAATATTTTTATAAGTGCTTTAATTTTCCACGAATTTGTATAAAATTTAGTCCCTATTGATATATGGTCATAAAAAGGTATAGTTCTACCAATGAGAGCTGATGAGTCGATTAAACCCATACAAAAAAAAAGAATAAAAGTCGAGAAAGAATTAATGGCGACGGAATATAGAAAATTATTTAATTGATCATAATGAATATTTTTTTGTGAAAAGTTACAACCTTGTTTACAAACGTTACAAACTCATCGTATTTTAAAATGTATTTTATCTTTTGAATTTTAATTGTGAAAATTATGTTTGAAACCTTAAGAGCCCTTGCTAGCTGAACTCAATTCCTCTAATGGCCTATATTTCATAATGTATAACAAAAATAAATATATTACGTACTAAACTTTTTGATAGAAAAAATATCATTTGGTTAAGGTGAGTATTTTGGCCTCAAATCCAAAATTAAATTATGTATGAAACAAGCAGCGCAGCCGTTCCCTTTAACGTACTCGTAAAATGTTCAGACAAAAATATTTCATGACGCTAGAGCGTTTATGTGATTTTTAAGAGAGATATTGATATAGATTTTCAATATTCGAGTCGAGACGAAACTATATTATTTTTTTATTTTTTATTTGCTGTAAAATTACATACGTACAAAAAATACCTTGGTGAACATGAACATGGTGTCTTATTTGTAGACCTATAATAGATATTCACGAATTTAAATAGTTCTTCAACGTAGTGAAGACAAAATTAAAGCGATTATACGGGGATCAACATTAAGTTTGAATAAATTAATAAGAATTACTTTTAATTTATTTTAATAACTTGTTGAAACTTATAAACTTCATTTTAATATTTAATCATTGAATAAGATAATACTAACCAATCCCGAATGAAACACGAAACCGAACAAAAAATACAGAAAATAAAAAGGTATCACTCGCATCTGCGAATCGAACTCAGGACCTCTGTAACCAGGACCTTCTTATTTTATGTGTTCTTTTTTCGGATTCGTGTTTCATTTTGGATTTGTTAATATTATCTTCTTCAATAATTAAAGAATAACTTTGTATGCAATATTAACTTTTTACTTTTCCTGATGAGAAAAACTTTGCTTTCGAAACATGTTGAAATTTATGTACTAAAACTGTGGTGTGGTGAAAGTTATTAGTATTCTAATCATTGAAGAAGATAATATTAACACATCCCAAATGAACCACGAAACCGATATATGTTAATATTATCTTCTTCAATGATTAAAATATTACAATGAGGTTTACAAACTTCAATAAGTTATAAAAAATAAATTGATTATTACTATTCGTTTATTAATAATTACCCCACAAAGTGACTACAAATCTCTTGAAGAAATTAAGTTTTAAGCCTGTCAGTTATGCCTATGTCAAAAACAAATATCACGGAATTTTATTCTAGCATTTCCAATAAAATCCCTCTAAATGAATTAATACATATTTATACTTAATAAAATTTTGCACAAATTTTTATAATATTAAAAAGAACTCGAGCAGACTAGACATAAATGTGTAAAGATATGTTATACTCAAGAATTTGTACTTTTAAATTAAATTAACAATTTAACTTCATTGAAAAGAGCTTAATTCCACATTCGCAAAAACACTTTCTTTTAAGCTTTTCGTAATTATAACATCTAGTTATGATTATAATATTTACCACTCAGGCATTTACAAACTATGTTGCAATGGCTGTCCTTCGTTCTACATAAGTAAGACATCCCGTAATGTAAATATCAGAATCATGGAACACTTAAGATGTTTAAATAACATTAATTTTTCAGAGTTTGCCAATCATCTCAATTCAACCGATCATATTTTTAATAAAGATACCGGAGTTCTAATTCTTCACCGTAATAATAAAAGCAAAAAAAAAGAAAATTTAGAAGCACTGGAAATTTGAAAATCCATAAATAATAATTGTAGTTTATTTAATAACCATCTGAATTTATTGTATTTTTTTAATGTGAATATCGCTCAAGAGTCCCAACTGCTCCCAACCGTCTGGAGCCAGTGAGACTATGGTATCCCCAATTGGGGAATGTTGTGAAGCTGAAAGTATCGGGGAGGGAAGGAGAAGGGGAAGATGAAGCTGGGGAAATACCTGGCTCTTCAGATCTGGTCACCAAACAAGGCTAAATGCCATTTCAAGCAATGTTTCAATTCTAAATGGTAGTCTTTCACCAAGGCGATACTGAGAGTATCTTCCACTCTGGAACGTGATCAAATATACTATATATTATTTTTAAATGCATTGGATTTGAACCCGAGACCTTCGGATTCGTAGTCGAGAGCCTTACCCCTCGACCATTGAGGCCGTCAGTAGATAGTCCTCTTTTAGATATTTTTCCAGTGAATCGCTTTTGAAAAAAACCATTCCTCACTCCTTCCCCTTTGTTCCGCTTCCACTCCAACCCCAAAATATTTATGTATATCTATCATTATTTTATATCGTAGTTTAGTTTCAATGTATTCCTGACGAGGGAAGCGTACTTCCGAAACCGGTCGAGATTATTATATGTATTAAAGTGAAGTGGCTCAAAACAAATTTATACGTTTATATTGGAACTTAATTCGTTTAATGTTTGTTATGTTCAATTATTTTGATATTATTCATTTACTGTTTGTTAACTAAATAAAATAATAAAAATTAACCAAAAATATTTTTAATTGCATTTAAATCATAGGTTCACAACGTGGGTAATAATGCCCCCTTGTGGGCGTTAGAGACTTTCAGGGGGGGCAGTAGACGTAGAGAAAATTAGGGGGCGTTGAGATGGCACAGTGAAAAAAAAATAGACAAAAAAAGACAAAAAAAAACACTTGTCATAATTATTTAATGCTAAACTTTAAGGCGACGACTCAAACTTGATTGAGATAAAACATAGAGTTAGTTGCTGCTTTTGAATCCAAACTATTATACAAAAGAAATATCGACAGGAAGGAATTCAATAACTTCCCAAATTTATCAGCAGTATCTTTCAAGAAGGATGACTTGCTTGTTTACTGTCAATACTTGGAAAACCTGCACAGTGATTTCAAGGAAAGATTCCAGGATATTTTAAACACGGACATACCAGACTAGGTTTTGGATCCCCTTTCACGTGCCAATACAGCAGAAGCATCTCATGACAAATGAGGAAAAAATTAAATTTAAGAATGGCTACCAAGAATTTTGGCTGCAGAAACCGATTTCGCAACTGTAGCCAGGATTATGGTCGATTGTTCAACGATTTCTGATAGCATTCCCATTGTCCTATTTAGCTGAACGTTGGTAAATAAAAAGGGAAACCGACTCCATGTTACTGAACGCAGCGACATACGGTTGTTTTTAAGTAAATTCGACCTGATAGTAATAAACTCCTTAAAATGCATCAAATTCAACCTTCTCTTTATATAAGTAATAAATTTAATCTCTTTTGAATTGTTAATAAAAATAGTTCTCAATATAATTAAGTACACGTTTTAATTGTTCTCATTGAAACATTCTTCTTTAAACTGAGAAATAGGATAGGAGTCATATCCTATCTAACGATTGTATAATATTACTGTGTTAAAAGATATAATCGTATAATATAATATATAATATAATCGTGGTAATAGCTGTTTCATATTCGTGACATATGGTAAATAAAAAAAAATGTGGGGGGTTCTAGAAAAAAATTCTCAAAGTGAGTGGTGGGCAAAATAAGGTTGAGAACCTATGATTTAAATCAAATTAGGTTTCCAAGAGTTCGGTAAGGATTTTTAACGCGTGACAAGTGTTCCGCCTTCCGATAACATAGTGAAACTGTGACGGTTGACAGATGATTATAATAGAAACACAGCTATCGAAATAATTGATCAATTCATGTGTACAATACACGGAACTCCAAGAATTTAACACGCGTTAATCAACCATTAACCGCATGTTTTGCCACTTTTCACATATCGGAACTATCAAAATATGCGGTTGTGCTTCAATAGTGGGGATATTAGAGTTGTGGAACCAGATTTGTGGTTTGGTTTACCATTAATATGAACGTGAAGTATTTATTGTAAATGGTTTGTTGTATAAAATAATCCCATTTTTTCGTATGTGAGTATACTAATGCATGGTTCAAACCGATTATGGATTGGTTAGATGTAAATAATAATTTATAATTAATAGATTAATATGCACCCATATTCTAAAAAAATAAACAGATTTCTCGAAACGTGTTTTTTAAACTGAAAAATTGAAAAATGTTTGTGTCTTATACAGAATTTTGATCATTATGTATGGCTATGAAAAGCTCTGAAACCCATGATGGAATTGACGTTGTGAGGTGAACATAGTCACGTTAACGTTGAAATTCCCTTGGAAATAATTTTATATCGCAAGAACTCACAGTTTGAGATACAGATTAGGTGGTATATACAATATGCCTCACAACGCTGTCCAGGGTGGCGATATAGTTTCTCTGTCTTTAAACCGTTCAGACAGGGGCGCTTTTGTGAGGTGTAACATAATTTTTTTTTTAATTTAGCACACTTTTTAAATTCCATTTATGTATTTTTGCAGTAACTTTTTATAACACATAAAATAATAAATCCACATATCTTCATAGTGTCTCATTATTTTAAAATAGATTTGTAACATACTTTCCACAACAACAAAAAATCCAATCAGTATCCTACCCTACTCAAACCTTTTGTTTACCTAGTTGGTATCTCTCTCAAATTTTATCCTCCTAATAATCTCTCCGTCAAATAACAGAAGATTTACTAGTGTTTGCGCTTTAAAATACATTTTTTTAGATCTACAGAAAACTTGAAAGATTCTACCCAATTTCGTAACATAATATGATTACATCAATATTGTATTTCCACAAAGTTATCACGCATTCCATCAATTTATCAAAATAAATTGTGTATTCTTTTCATATCCAGGGTTTTATCTGAGGTATTTAATATTTTTATGTATTTATTTGTAAGAGACAAATAGCTTTTTTAAACGAATATAAAAATACACATAGGTGGAAAAAACAAAATTTCTTATGCTAATATTGGTTAGAGACAGGAGTTTTATTTTACATCAAGTATGGAAGAGGAGTGGAGAGGGGAAGATATGAGACGCTCAGGTCCTTCTTACCGCTACACCCATATATGTATGTGTAAAAAAATTTTGCCCCCAGCGCTTCCCGCGTACATGTATGTTTTCATTTTCATAGAAAATGTATGAAAGTTACAAAAAGTAATTCTATCCAAATCAGGATAGCTTTGAAAAGATTATTTATTGTGCATTAATTTGTGATCGTACGCATTGCTTCGGTTCGATATTTATAAAGGTTAAGGTTGTCGATATTAGTAAATTGCGTATTATGTTGTGAATACATACGGGGAATTGGGGAATTTTTCCTAAGGTTAGTTCAGCACACGGGCAAATGAAAAAAATCGGTTTGTCGGGTTGGTCTTGACGGTATGTAGAATTTTATAAAATTAGTGAGCTCAGGTGAGTCCTGGTCAGAATTTTGAATACTAGGATTTGATAATAAAAATAAACACCGTGTTTGAAGGGAGTTGAAACTGTGGACTTTAATAGATTCGGTGTAATTTGTAATATATAAATTTCTATTATAATTTATGAGCAAAAATTTTTTCAATGAATTCTTTAGATTTTATCAATATGGGCTTGGTAGGAAGGTGTCCAGATCGGTGTGCAATGTTCTAAGTGGGTGGCGGATATAGGAGGTATAAAGAAAATACGGAGTCTTTATATTACGGAAAGGTTTTGATATGAAAATTATGAATCTCGGAATTTAATTGGCTTTGTTGATTACTTATTTATTATGTTCGATAAAATTTAGTTTAAAATTAAGTATTACTGCAGAGTCTCTGACAAATTTCACTTCATTGATATGAGTATCGTTTAAGGTATACTCAAAAGAATTTTTGTTTTGTTGCATATACGTTATAATTTATTGTATTTTGAAATATTTTTAACCAGTTTGTTCAATTCGCAGAATACAAAAATACGATTGAGGTCTTCTTGAAGTTTGATATAGTCTTCGATTGATTTGATAACTGGGTATGTTTTTTATCGTCTGCATCTGCTAAGTATTTAGCATGTTAAAAAATTATGAATATCAATTAAATAATACTGGCCTCAAGTGAGAACCTTGGGGCATGCCGGAGGGTATGGAAAAAAGGCTGGACTTCATTTCCTCAATTGATAGACATTGAAGTTTACTCCAAAGATAAGAAGTGAGGCACCTGAGTAAGTCACCGTGGATGCCTTATTGCCATTTAAGTTATTTATTATTTATCAGAATACTATATTCAAACTTATGTATTGATAATAGCAATGCTTCTATAAGTACTTTTGTTGTGTACGTTTGATTGAGAACTTAATTTAATCTTCTGAATTTCCATTTTTATGTGGTTTTTGTTTCTCTTTGATGATTTTGATTAGAGTAGGTGAATACCAGTTTTTTTTCTTACTTTGATGAAACGTTTAGGGACAAGTTCTGATTGATGGTATTGTTTAAAATGTCATAAAAGGTATCGACTGCTTCATCAACATCTGCATTTTCGTGAGTAAGTGAGTAGTCTGTCATAGACAGATGTTGGTTGATTAAATCATGATCAGCTTTTCAAACAGATAAATTTATTTAGGTGAGGAGTTAAGAGTTGGTAGTATGTCGATTTGTGGTATAATTTGAAGCAATGGATAGTGCGAGTCTTCGCTGATAAGGGGATCGTGAGTAATTTATGAAGTTTTTGTAAATTGGGAAAGTATTGAGATTAAGAACCGATATTTTATATACATACCTACATTGTTCAATACATTGGTGCCTCGCTAGATATTTGGTCACGTAGTTTTTAATAAAATTTTTCTTAAAAACTAATATGTAAATCAAAATAAGATAAATCTGCTATAAAGTCAAATTTAAAACTATTCATCTGATTCGAAATATCGATTTACATTCAAGCCAAAATAAATAAGATAACTACACAGTGCACGGCGTTGATACCTACCAACATGAACACGTACTTTTAAAAACAATAAATTTAATACAAGTTTATTAAATGTAATATTTATGTTAAGTTGAGTTATTAAAAGTTAATTTTCTGAATTTGTGAAAAAAAAATCAAGATTGATAAATTCGTTAAAGAGATGAGTGAAATGTTTATAATAATAAAAAAAGTTAATTTCTATAGCGTAGTTTTGTGAAGGTTCACCTCAAGTTCAGTTATTCACCTTTCGATGTGAATGATAACAAAACAATCAATTTGAGTTAATTATATTGGAATGCATAGCCCAAATTAATGATATACCTATTTGTAGGCATGCAGCACTGTAATACATATGTTTTGTACTACATCGATTACAAGATATTCATATTTATGAGGACGGATAAATATTATACATTTCGTAGGAAAAGTTAAATTTGGCTGAATGTTAGTTATATATTATGTTGTTATTTCAAACTAGCCATCATGAATGGGTAAATTAAAAATAACTTAGTTAATTAAGTAGTTATTATACGGTTCAAAATATAATGTGATAATAATAATGTTTATGTACCTAACCAAACAAGAAGTTATTATAATATAGGCCGCTGTTTACATATTTCTGCGATTTAATAAGTTAACGGTAAACACAATATGTTAATACATTATGCCTAAACCATATTGTTCCAGGAATAAATTTATTAAAAAAACAAAAATATTTTAAACTGGAGAAGGAATAAATGAGATAATAAAAATCTTGGCATACACTTCTTGCTTCATTCACATTCATACAACGTCTCATACATTCTCATAGTTTGTATATTTTCTATTTCAGATCTACCTATGTAACGTATCCAGTGTTTTATTTAATTTTTAAATTTATAATGGTTTTTGTGATTGGAAAAAGAGAAAGCCTTTTTGAATGATAATTTCTCGAGAGTCCCAACTACCCGCGGCCAGTGGGACATATGGATTGTGGATTGATCAGATCTGCTTTCAACAAAAAAATTGAATAAAAGTTGCGGCATTTTATGTTTCATATTTCGGAAACCTTTTACAATCGTATAGCGTTCTTAATACGCATTTTCTTAAAAAAATATATTTTTATAGAATTTAATTACAATTAGAAACACAGATATTTCAGTTGAGGGAGACTTAATATTGCTAATTCACAAAAATTGAAAGAATTACTTCGCGCCATATTAAACGTTATTTTATGTGACGTTTGACGATAGATGCTGCCAACCTAAAAAGGAAACTAAACTATTTCGGTTGGGGAGACACCAAACAATGTTTCTTTTAAACCCAAAGCATGAATCTTTGAAATAGCTTAAAGGTTCTTAGTTTGGGTTATTTAAAAATAGGAAAAGTGGTTATATGACATCATAGCGTTGGCAGTATCTATTGGCAAATGTCACATGTAATGGTCTAACCATCATCATTTTCTTTTAAAGGAACCCTGGAAAATATTTTTTTTTATATGCATAACTTTCATGCTAGAAAAGCTTAAGGGAGCGACATCTATCGACTTATGGAGAGTTTGATTACAGTGAATTATAATCCAATAATTTTTGATTCATAAAACTCGTTGCAACATTAAACCACGAGATGGCAGTTGGAAGAAGGCGCTCCCTCTTATAAATAAACATCACAGGATTGGGTCAGATCAACGAAAACGTTACCAATCAAACGAGCGTTTTACATAAACAACAATTAGTGGTGACAGGACAAAGGAAATATTAATTATTTATGTGAATCGAAAGGGTTCAGATCGACGGCATATAATGTAAATATTCCACCAGAGGACGAATAGGACGAGAGAGGTCGTGAACTTTAAAGAAAACAATGGGTAATGCAGAGATGAATAACCATTGAAAATGGAAGTAGGAAGTAAAAATAATACGCAAAATGTTAATTACAAATAAAAAACTACAAAGTGATGATTTATCTTGCACGGGGAAAGGTGTGTTTGCATTAGAATTTAGACAGAGAGGCGTGTCATGTAAGGCTAAGCGGAAAAACAACGAATTAGAGAAAATAATTCAGAGAACAATAGCTTCAACAGATGAAAAAGGGAAGAAACAAGAATTATACAGTATGGAAACTTCGGCAAACTTAAGAGGCGATTTAGGCGGACTAATGCGAAATAGGAGTACAATTTTCTAATTTCAGGAACGTAGATAATTACAAGGGAGTGAAACTAGGCTGATTTTAGGTGATAAAAGGTATTAATTGAGTAGATTCGGGACATCAGATATTATGAAAATGTAGATGAGAAATGTATCAATCAATTATAAAATTTAAACTGAAGGAATTCAATAGAAATATTGAGATATATGGACTACTACTTTGAATATAGTTCGATACATTTAGGTAAAATTTTGAGGTTGTCAATGACTAATGTAAACAAGGCGACAAGAATTGTGTATTTAAGCGACCAGATGAACATGAAACTGGCGTAATAAAGAGACAAACAAACAATTAAGGTTATACAGGGAAGATAGGAATATTTATTTAAGGAAAAGTAATAAAAAATAATGTGTTTTCGATGAACATTGATTTATATCGGTTTTTGTAAAAGTAAGGGTTATTACCCATAATAAACAATAGGCTAATGTGATATTTAGTTAGAGTGAAATAGAAGAAGGGGGAGTGGCCAGGGAAGAAGTTGACGAACTCATATCCACCAGGGTTGGGGTGGGTAAATCGCAGGTAAAAACATCAATAAATTAACACATAAAATTATTAAAGGTAGTGAAAAATCAATTAAGGATGATATCAATCGACCCGGATGAAAGTATAAGCAGACGACAGGTACATGCAAAAGGTGTAATACAGCTAGACCAGGAAGAAGCAGTGCAACACATTGAAAAATCATTCTGGAAAGGTATATTTATTAACTCAGGCAGGTGAGGTGGGGAAGAAATTATAAAGTGTTTACACCAATATTAGGATCAATTGAGAATTGCACGAAAATATGCGTTAATCGAATATTCACATGTTAGATCAGAGAAAAACCATGTTACCATCGGAAAATTCATAAATAAAAAGATATCGCATATCAAGATAACCAGGGACTAAGGGAATTTCTAAAATTGAACGATGTGAAGAAGGCGCTTCTTTAAATAAATTCCAATAAGGGCATAAAGGTTATAATTACGAGATACCCGAGTTCATAGGCGACCAAAGAATAAGCGATAGATAATATTTTCAGAAAAAAAAACATGAATCGAAGTTTCCAATTCTATAATAAGGAACAGCAGGGCGATCTAGAGGAATGAACTAAATTCGATCCTGGCCGGAGTGAGGAAAAGTGATGGATTCAGAGGCGGGCCAGGTGTTATCTAAATATTTACATTGAAGAATTACATTCGAAATTAGTATTACTTACATATAGGTTTACGAGTTAATAGAGAACATAATTTAATGAAGGTATGGAATGCAGTTAACCTTTTGATTTTAATCTGGATATATAAGGGAATGTAACGGCAGAATAAGGGAGTTAGTCGCGGAATACGTCGGGCGAGGAAATATTTAATTACGTGCTGACCGATTTTAAGTAATTATTTGGATTTTTGGACTTAGAAAATTTCATTTGATTTGATTCTTACAATTAAATAAAGTTTTAAATAAATTCTTTTAAATAGTTGTTAAATTAATTCAATTATAGTTTGATAAATATTGAAGTTTTCTAAAATTCATTATACTTAAGTTGATACTAAAAATTACTTCTGTGAATTAATTAAAATTGGTGGTTTTAAGTGAAATTATAATAAGCGAAAGTGTTTATAAATAAAGTGTTTGAATCGAAGTTTTCTAAAAATCATTATACTTAAGTGAAGTGATATAAAAAAGAGTGACCCAGTGAATAAAATGTTTGTGTTCAAATTAATATTAAAATTTTCTTAAAGACAGTTCGTCTCGAGTTGATACGTCGTCAATTGCGTGCGGAGTGATTAAGAAGTGTTTTCTGGACTTCGAAAGTTTCATTAGATTTGACATCCTACAATTAAATAAAGTGTTAAAATAAATTCTCTTGTTGATCTAATTCAATAATAGTTTCATAAATAGTGAAATTTCCTAAAAATTAATAATACTTAAATTACGTTGAAGATTCTAAAAGTTGCAATTAAAGTTGATAACAATATATTTGATTTAATTTTCTCAAAACTGTTAGAGCAATGTGATAATAATAATAATTTAATAAATATTGAAAATTTCTAAAATTAATGAAGTTATTTGTTTAAAGATTTTTAAAATTGCTTCTGTGAATTAATTAAAATTGTTTAAATGAAATGTGATTTAATTCATATTTTGTGTTGAACTGAATTTATTACGAGTTTAAGAAAAATTAAATATAATTGCGTTTAAAATAATTTAGTGAAAGTTTAAAAACAGCTGAGTCTTAGTTTCATATAATTCATTTTTAATACCTAGCGTGGGATTAATTTCGTCAAAGAAAAATAATAAAGCTCTAAAATATTACCAAGCGTTCGGTTTACGGATTTAATTAATAGTTTGTAGAGAGAATTACGTGAGATCAAAAACAATCAAAAATCTTAAATAGACAAAATATTTATAACGAAAGATATTCAAATTCAAATAATTCGGTGAAGATAGAAAAAGTAATATACGAATTTGTTCCGTACGTCAAAGTGAATAAAATAGGAAAATAAAACAACAAAAATTAAATATTATCTAATAATATTTGGATTTAGAGATCATTAAATTTGAAGAAATAGTACAAATCGGTAGATCACGAATTGAAATTGGGTAACGCTAGATTGTTGTTAAGTAAATATTTCTAAATTAGATTAAACATACCAGGCAGGGAAGTTCAATATTTTCTGAAACTTCATAATGGCGTGTATAACCCGTCTGGAGGAATTATGAAATTTGTCGGGAGTTCAGGTGAGCCAACCAAAAAATATTAAAGTTTTCAGGATCCCTGGGACGAAGAGGACGGTGACTTGAATTATATTTCTAATGATGTATAAGTGCATGTATGTATAGAGATCCCCTCTCGTACTATGTTGATCAGGCGCGACGGTACGCCAGGAATTTGTTGATCCGGAGGAATTTGTTGATCCACCCTAATTTGTTGATCCAATACCAAATCAGGCATATAAACGTTGATCCAAAAGATCAACTTTCGTCACATAGATTTTGCTGTAAACCACGCCCATTTTTCCATCACATATACATTTTACACTTTTTCCCTTTGTTGATCCGATTTGAATGAACCAATCAGGGCGCTGTGTTTATCAAAGGCGTGCACGTGGTTCTTCACTGTGCTCATTTGTTGATACGATTTAAATGAACCAATCAGAGTGCTTTGTTATCAACTGGTTCTTAACGAGTATAGGTACCGCCGCCCCGGAACGATTCGTTGAATTAACACTATCTTGACGATTTTTTTGCGAATAACGCACAAGAGTCCCAACTGCTTCTAACTTGAGAGATTCAATTTCGGAGGCAGGCGTAGACACCGCCACCCGGAAACCATTTAATAGATAACCAACACCTCTGCCATAGGTCACCTCAAGTGGTTCGTTACATTTAGTGACTTAGCAGGGGTGCCCGGGTTCTTACGGGTGAGGTTTGTTCAGGTCTTAACAGTAGAGTATTTATGAAATGATGTATGATTTTTCTATGTGAATACTGCACAAGAGTCCCAATCGGACAAGAGTCCCGACTGCACAAGAGTCCCAACTGCTTTCAACCTGGTAGATTTGATCTAGGAGGCAGGTGTAGGTACCGCTGCCCGGGAACGATTTAATAGATAACCACATCTCTGTCATAGGTCTCACCAAGTGGTTAGATTCGTTTGGTGAATTAGCAGGGGTGCCCGGGTTCATGGGGTTTAAGTTTTGCACGTCTTAACAGTAGAGTTTGTATGAAATGATATATGATTTTTTCTATGAGAATTCCGCAGAAAAGTCCCAACTGCACAAGAGTCCCGACTGCACAAGAGTCCCGACTGCTTTCAACCTAGTAGATTCGATCTAGGAGGCAGGTGTAGGTACCGCTGCCCTGGAACCATTTAATAGATAACCACATCTCTGTCATAGGTCTCACCAAGTGTTTAGATTCTTTTGGTGAATTAGCAGGGGTGCCCGGGTTCATGGGGTTTAAGTTTTTGCACGTCTTAACAGTAGAGTTTGTATGAAATGATATATGAATTTTCTATGAGAATTCCGCAGAAAAGTCCCAACTGCACAAGAGTCCCACCTGCACAAGAGTCCCAACTACTTTCAAACTGGTAGATTCGATCTAGGAGGCAGGTGTAGGTACCGCTGCCCCGGGAACTATTTAATAGATAACCACACCTCTGTTATAGGTCTCACCAAGTGGTTAGATTCGTTTGGTGAATTAGCAGGGGTGCCCGGGTTCATGAGGGTTAAGTTTTTGCACGTCTTAACAGTAGAGTTAGTATGAAATGATATGATTTTTCTATGAGAATTCCGCACAAAAGTCCCAACTGCACAAGAAACCCGACTGCACAAGAGTCCCAACTGCTTTCAACCTGGTAGATTCGATCTAGGAGGCAGGTGTAGGTACCGCTGCCCAGGAACCATTTAATAGATAACCACATCTCTGTCATAGGTCTCACCAAGTGGTTAGATTCATTTGGTGAATTAGCAGGGGTGCCCGGGTTCATGGGGTTTAAGTTTTTGCACGTCTTAACAGTAAAGTTTGTATGAAATGATATATGATTTTTCTATGAGAATTCCGCACCAAAGTCCCAACTGCACAAGAGTCCCGACTGCACAAGAGTCCCAACTGCTTTCAACCTGGTAGATTCGATCTAGGAGGCAGGTGTAGGTATCGCTGCCCGGGAACCATTTAATAGATAACCACACCTCTGTCATAGGTCTCACCAAGTGGTTAGATTCGTTTGGTGAATTAGCAGGGGTGCCCGGGTTCATGAGGGTTAAGTTTTTGCACATCTTAACAGTAGAGTTTGTATGAAATGATATATGATTTTTCTATGAGAATTCCGCACAACAGTCCCAACTGCATAAGAGTCCCAACTGCACAAGAGTCCCAACTGCTTTCAAACTGGTAGATTAGATCTAGGAGGCAGGTGTAGGTACCGCTGCCCCGGGAACTATTTAATAGATAACCACACCTCTGTCATAGGTCTTACCAAGTGGTTAGATTCGTTTGGTGAATTAGCAGGGGTGCCCGGGTTCATGAGGCTTAAGTTTTTGCACGTCTTAACAGTAGAGTTTGTATGAAATGAAATA